>CAUPSL010000563.1:0-99468 GCA_963514005.1 Raja brachyura
GCTTCTCGCCCGTGTGCACCCGCCGGTGGAGCTCCAGATCGCTCGGGCGCCGCCAGGCCTTGCCACACACGTCGCACTCATAACGCTTCTCCTTGTTGTGCCCCGTCATGTGGGCCTCCACTGAAGCTCAGCCCCTCGAAGCTCAGCCTGCACACTGAGCAGATGGGGGCGGGGGGGCTCATCTGTCTCACCGTCCACAGCAACGCCTCCTAAACCCTGCAGGAGGGGAACACAGAGGGTCAACAAGCTGGCAAACAGGACATTACTAGCACATATTGGGTGCATTTATGGCGGAGGAAACCGTTATATAACTTTGCACGGCATAGTGGCACAGTGGCACAGTTGCTGCCTCACCGCCAGAGACCCGGGCTCGGTCATGACTACGGGTGCTGTCGGTACGTTCTCTCCTTGACCTGCGTGCGTGCTCCGGTTTCCTCCAACATGTCAAAGACGTTCAGGGTTGTAGATTAATCGGCCTCTGCAAAATTGTTAAATTGTTCCAAATGTGCGTAGGATAGTGCTGGTGTACGGGGTGATCGCTGGTCGGTGCTCTCTCTGCCTGTCTGTCTCTCCATGACTCTCTATCTCTCTCTTTCTCTTTGTCTTTGTCTTCCTCTCTCTCTCTGTCTCTGTCTCTTTTGTCTCTCTTTCTCTCTCCCCGTCTCTCTCTCTCTCTATCCGTCTCCCTATCTCCCACTATCTGTGTCTCTGCCTCTCTCTCTCTGTCCATCTGTCTCTATCTCGGCCTATTCCTGTTTCTCACTCTCTCTTTCTATCTCTCTCTCGCTGTCTCCCTCTCACTCACTCTCCCTGTCTCTCTTTCTCCCTCCCTCACTCTCTGTGTCTCTCACTATCTCTGTCTCTCTCTCTGCTTCTCCTTGTCTCGCTCTCTCTCTCTTGGCCTCTGCCTCTATCTCTGTCTCTCTCTCACTATATATCTCTTCATCTCTCCCTCTTTGTGTCTCCTCTGTGTGTGTGTCTCTCTCTCGCTCTCTCACTATATCTCTCCATCTCTCTCTCTGCGTCTCTCTCTTCGCCTCTCCATCTCTCTCATTATATCTCTGTCTCTCTGTCTGTCTATCTCTCTCTCCTCTCTCTCTCTCTCTCTCTCTCTCTCTCTCTCTCTCTCTGTCCCTCTCTCTGTCCCTCTCTCTGTCCCTCCCTCTCTCTCTATCTGTCTCTGTGTCTCTCTCTCAACTATTCAGGTGCACTGTCAAGCTGATCGCACTGTGATCAGATATATCTGCAAACCCGATTTTACACTCTGTGACCCTGTGTACGGTGTTCGCCCGTATTCATTACAAAGTAGTCAATCCAGGAGTACACCGAGTGAGGTACTCAGTGGTGTGTGTAGTCCCTTTCAATCTCTCTCTCAATATCTCTCTCTCCCCCCTCTCTTTCTCTTCCTCTCTCTCTGACCCACTCTCTCTCTATATATATCTCTCTCTCTCTATTTTCGACTCCCTCTCTCTCATTCTCTCTGTCTCTCTCTATCACTCACTCTCAATCTCTCTCTTTGTCTCTCTCGCCCAGTCTCACTCGTTCTCTCTCTCTCTCTCGCTCTCTGCCAGTCTCTCTTTCCCCCCTCTCTCTCCTGGTGTCTCTCTCTCTCTTTCACCCAGTCTCGCTGTCTATCTGTCTCTCTCATTTGCACTCTCTCTCTCTTTCTATCTCTATCTATCTCTCCCACCCTCTCACACCCATTCTTCCCCTCTCTCTGTGTGTGAGAGTGTGAGTTTTTTTTCCAATGGTATATGGACACACTGATCTGATCTGTATTTATTTATGCCGACTATATTCTGTTGTGCTGAAGTAAAGCAAGAATCCACGCTGTATCTCTAAAAGAAACTAGTGTGTGAACGGGCGATCGTTGGTCGACACGGACTCGGTGGGTCGAAGGGTCTGTTTCCGCGCTGTATCTCTGAACTAAACTAGTGTGTGAACGGGCGATCGCTGGTTGGCACGGACTCGGGGGGAAGGGCCTGTTTCCGCGCTGTATCTCTGAACTAAACTAGTGTGTGAACGGGCGATCGCTGGTCGGCACGGACTCGGGGGGAAGGGCCTGTTTCCGCGCTGTATCTCTGAACTAAACTATGTGAATGGGCGATCGCTGGTCGGCACGGACTCGGGGGGAAGGGCCTGTTTTCGCGCTGTATCTCTAAACTAAACTTGTGTTAACGGGCTGAAGGAAGGGCCTATTTCCGCGCTGTATCTCAAAACTTAAGTGATTTTATAATGAGTGCCTTTTTTAAAATATAATGATCACTAACCTGTCATTTGTGGCCCTCATGGACTATGCTGAAAATGATCAGAAAAAAAGAATTATATAGTATTTAAAGTCAAATTTGAACGATTTATTTCACACTGACCTTTCTGTCCAGAGTCCCCTCCATTGTCAGAGTGAGGCCCAGCACAAATTGGAGGAACAGCACCTTATAGGGGGTTTGCACGTATGGTCACTGGGTCATAGGGACTGACGCACGGAGGCGCTCAATCCATCTGGTGGACATCCATTACTTCCGGTATATGTTATTAATGCAAGAAACGCGTACTTTCCTACCTGTTAAAAAACGCCAAAATGTTGAATTTTCGCGCTGTAAAAAAATGTGGAAGTCGGAGTAAGCGTGAGAGACATGTAGCCAACTTCAGAATACCAAAAGTGAAGATAAATGAAGGTAAGGAGAAGCGAGAGCTGAAGGGACAACAACAGCTAAAGTGCTTGGCGAACATTGGCCGTGCAGATATCGCAATTGAAAATATTGGGAATTATCGCGTTTGCTCACTGCATTTCATCAACAGTAAGGCATTATTTGTGGTTTTTCTTGATTGCTTTGGTATCTAAAAAGTCTCAGAAGTGATAAATCTGGCTGTAAAATGGCCAATGTTCCCCGTATCTGAGGAAGGATGTGCCGGCTCTGGAGAGGGTCCAGAGGAGGTTTACAAGAACCATCCCAGCAATGAGTGGGCTAACTAACGTACGATGAGCATTTGTCGGCGCTGGGCCGGTACTCGCTGGAGTTTAGAAGAATGAGGGGGGACATCATTGAAACTTCACCCAAACAGTGAAAGGCCAAACAGCTTCTTCCCCACAGCCACAAGGCTATTAAACACAACTCAAACAATACTCTCAACTATAACAGCCTATTGCAGTTTATCTGTTTACGTGTGTGTGTGTGTGTGTGTGTGTGTGTGTGTGTGTGTGTGTGTGTGTGTGTGTGTGTGTGTGTGTGTGTGTGTGTGTGTGTGTGTACACACACACACTAGACCAAGTGCAGACCCGTTGGGTCTGCAGGGGGGAGGGAGCGAAGGGAGGAGGGGAGAGAGGGGTGGGGGAGGGAGGGGGAGAGGTGGGGGATGGGGGACAGAGAAGTGGAAGTGGGGAGGGAGGGTGAGGTGTGTAGGGGAGAGTGGCGGAAGTGGGAGAGAGAGGGGGGGAAGGGGCAGTGGTGGAAGAGGGAGAGAGTAGTAGGGGAAAGGGATGGGGGAGATAGGGAGGGAGGGGAGAGAGAGGGAGGGTGAGGGAGAGAGGTGGGGTGGGAGAGGAGTGGGGGAAGGGAGAGAGGTGGAAGAGTGGGGAGGGAGGGGGAGAGGAGTAAGGGGAGTGGTGGAAGTTGGAGAGAGGGAGGGGAGGGTGGTGGAAGAGGGAGAGAGGGGTAGGGAGAAGGGGGTGGGAGGGAGTGGTGGAAGAGGGACAGGGGTAGGGGGGAAGGGGGCAGGGGGAGAGAGGGAAGGGGAAGGTGGAGAGAAGGACGGGTGTGGGGGAGAGAGGGAAGGGGGTGGGTGGAGGAGGAGAGTGAGGGGAGTAGAGAAGGGTGAGGGAAGGGGAGGGGGGAACGAGAGAACATTACCAACGAGAGAGCAGGCTATTCTAGACTGGGTAGTGAGTAATGAGGAAGGGTTAGTTAGCAGTCTTGTGGTGCGTGGCCCCTTGGGCAAGAGTGACCATAATATGGTTGAGTTCTTCATTAGGATGGAGAGTGACAAAATTTAGTCAGAAACAAGGGTTCTGAACTTGAACAAAGGTAACTTTGAAGGTATAAGATGTGAATTGGCCAAGATAGACTGGCAGGTGATTCTTAAAGGGTTGACAGTGGATGTGCAATGGAAGGTATTTAAAGACTGCATGGATGAAGTACAAAAGTTGTTCATACCAGTTTGGCAAAAGAATAAATCGGGGAAGGTGGTGCATCCATGGATAACAAGGGAAATCAGGGATAGTATAAAAACAAAAGATGAGGCATACAAATTTGCCAGAAAAAGCAGCCTACCGGAGGACTGCGAGAAATTCAGAATCCAGCAGAGGAGGACAAAGGGCTTAGTTAGGAAAGGGAAAATAGATTATGAAAGGAAACTGGCAGGGAACATAAAAACTGACTGCAAAAGTTTTTATAGATATGTGAAGAGAAAGAGACTAGTTAAAACAAATGTTGGTCCCTTGCAGTCAGAAACAGGCGAATTGATCATGGGGAACAAGGACATGGCAGACCAATTGAATAACTACTTTGGTTCTGTCTTCACTAAGGAACACATAAATAGTCTGCCGGAAATAGCAGTGGAACGGGGGTCAAATAAGATGGAGGAACTGAGTGAAATCCAGGTTAGCCGGGAGGTGGTGTTGGGTAAATTGAACGGATTGAAGGCCGATAAATCCCCACGGCCAGATAGTCTGCATCCCAGAGTACTCAAGGAGGTAGCCACAGAAATAGTGGATGCATTAGTGATAATTTTTCAAAATTCCTTAGATTCTGGAGTAGTTCCTGAGGATTGGAGGGTAGCTAATGTAACCCCACTTTTTAAACAAGGAGGGAGAGAGAAAGCGGGGAATTACAGACCAGTTAGTCTAACATCGGTAGTGGGGAAACTGCTAGAGTCAGTTGTTAAAGATGGGATAGCAGCGCATTTGGAAAGTGGTGAAATCATTGGACAAAGTCAGCATGGATTTACGAAAGGTAAATCATGTCAGACAAATCTGATAGAATTTTTCGAGGGTGTAACTAGTAGAGTGGATAAGGGAGAACAAGTGGATGTGTTATATCTAGACTTTCAGAAGGCTTTCGACAAGGTCCCGCATAAGAGATTAGCATACAAACTTAAAGCACACGGTATTGGGGGTTCAGTATTGATGTAGATAGAGAACTGGCTAGCAGACAGGAGGCAAAGGGTAGGAGTAACCGGGTCCTTTTCAGATTGGCAGGCAGTGACTAGTGGGGTGCCGCAAGGCTCAGTGCTGGGACCCCAGCTATTTACAATATATATCAATGATGTGGACGAGGGAATTCAATGCAACATCTCCAAATTTGCAGATGACACCAAGCTGGGGGGTATAGTTAGGTGTGAGGAGGATGCTTGGAGGCTGCAGGGTGATTTGGATAGGCTGAGTGAATGGACAGATGCATGGCAGATGCAGTATAATGTGGATAAATGTGAGGTTATCCACTTTGGTGGCAAAAACATGAGGGTAGACTATTATCTGAATGGTGGCAGATTAGGAACAGGGGAGATGCAACGAGACCTGGGTGTCATGGTAGACCACTCATTGAAAGTAGGCATGTAGGTGCAGCAGGCAGTGAAAAAGCAAATGGTATGTTAGCATTCATAGCGAAAGGATTTGAGTATAGGAGCAGGGAGGTTCTACTGCAGTTGTAATGGGTTTTGGTGAGGCCACACCTGGAGTATTGCGTACAGTTTTGGTCTCCAAATCTGAGGAAAGACATCCTTTCCATAGAGGGGTACAGAGAAGATTCACCAGACTGATTCCTAGGATGTCAGGACTTTCATATGAGGAAAGACTGGATAGACTCGGCTTGTACTCGCTGGAATTTAGAAGATTGAGGGGGGATCTTATATAAACTTCCAAAATTCTTAAGGGGTTGGACAAGCTAGATGCTGGAAGATTGTTCCCGATGTTGGGGAGGTCCAGAACAAGGGGTCACAGTCTAAGGATAAGGGGGAATTCCTTTAGGACCGAGATAAGGAAAACATTCTTTACACAGAGAGTGGTGAGTTTCTGGAATTCTCTGCCACAGAAGGTAGTTGAGGCCAGTTCATTTGGCTATATTTAAGAGGGCGTTAGATGTGGCAATTGTGGCTAAAGGGATCAGGGGGTATGGAGAGAAGGCAGATACGGGATACTGAGTTGGATGATCAGCCATGATCACATTGAATGGTGGTGCAGGCTCGAAGGGCCGAATGGCCTACTCCTGCACCTATTTTTCTATGTTCTATGTTTCTATGGGAAGAGGGGGAGATGAGAGCAGAGCGGTGGTGGAGAAGAGGGGAGGAAATGTACAGGTGGTGGGGAGAGGAGAGGGGGAGTGGAGGGGGAAAGAGAGGAGAGGGAGAGAGTGGAAGGGGAAAGAGCGAAAGGGGAGGGAGAGTTGACTTTCCTGTCGAACTAAATCAAATAATAAGATTTACCGAAGTATATCGAATTCCGAATTACCGTTGGGGAAGAATGTTCTGGAAAAGGTTTCAATGGCAACGTGAGCAAGCAATGTTCCCCCCATTCACATGTGTGGGGGATAGTGGTACAGTGTCCCCCAGTCACATGTGTGGGGGATAGTGGTGCAGTGTCCCCCTCGTCACATGTGTGGGGGATAGTGGTACAGTGTCCCCCTAGTCTCACGTGTGGGGGATGAGGTACAGTGTCCCCCTAGTCACAAGTGTGGGGGAAAGTGGTACAGTGTCCCTCTAGTCACATGTGAGGGGGATATTAGGTGGTACAGTGTCCCCCTAGTCACATGTGTGTGGGGTGAGGTACAGCGTCCCCCTAGTCACATGTGGGGGGAAGTGGTACAGTGTCCCCCTAGTCACATGTGTGGGGTAAGTGGTACAGTGTCCGCTAGTCACATGTGTGGGGGATGAGGTACAGTGTCCCCTAGTCACATGTGTGGGGTAAGTGGTACAGAGTCCCCCTAGTCACATGTGTGGGGGAAGTGGTACAGGTCCCCCTAGTCACGTGTGGGGGATGATGTACAGTGTCCCTCTAGTTACATGTGTGGGGGAAGTGGTACAGAGACCCCTAGTCACATGTGTGGGGAAAGTGGTACAGTGGCCCCCTAGTCACATGTGTGGGGGATATTAGGTGGTACAGTGTCCCCCTAGTCACATGTGTGGGGGATATTAGGTGGTACAGTGTCCCCCTAGTCACATGTGCAGGGGGGGTGGGGCAGCATCCCCCCTGAGGGTGAGTGAAGGGGTTAGAGAGGGGAGGGGTAAGGGGAAGGGGAAGGGGAGAGGAGAGGGGAAGATGAGAGGAGCGGGGTTATGGAGAAGAGGGGAGGAAAGGGAGGTGGAGCGGAGAGGAGAGGGGGAGAAACAGGGGTAGGGGAGAGGTGGAGAGAGAGTGGAGGTGGAGGGAGGGAGAGTGAAAGGAGAGGGAGAGAGGTGTGGAGAGAGAGGGGTGAGAGAGGAGGGGGAAAGAGGGAAAGGAGAGGGGGAGAGGTGGGGAGGTGAAGGAGAGGGGATGAGTGGTGAGTGAGGGGAAGAGGGGTAGCAGGGAGTGGTGCTAGAGCGATGGGAAGGGGGTGGGGGGGAGATGGGGATGAAGAGGGGTGGGAGAGAGAGGGGTGGGAGCGGTAAGGAGAGAGGGAGATGGAGGAGGAGAGGGGGGTGGGGAAGGTGTGAGAGGGTTCAGGGTGGGGTTGAGTGAGGGGTGGGAGGGGAAGGGAAGAGAGGGGGGAGAGTGTGGAGGGAGGGGGAGAGGGGTAGGGGAGAGAGAGGGAAGAGTGGAGGAAGGGAGAGAGTGATAGGGGGAGGGGGAAGAGTGAGGAGGGAGGCGGAAAGCGGAGAGAGGGGGGAGAGTGGGGGAGGGAAGGGAGGGGAAGAGAGGAGTGGGGGAGGGAGGGGGAGAGAGGGGGATGGGGGAGAGAGAAATGGAAATGGGGAGGGAGGGTGAGAGGTGTAGGGGAGAGTGGTAGAAGTGGGAGAGAGGGGGAAGGGAGAGTGGTGGAAGAGGGATATAATAGGAAAAAGGTTTGGGGGAGTTAGGGAGGGAGGGGAGAGAGAGGGTGGGGGAGGGAGAGTGGTGTGGTGGGAGAGGGGTGGGGGAAGGGAGAGAGAAGTGGAAGAGTGGGGATGGAGAGGGGTAGGGGGAGTGGTGGAAGTTGGAGAGAGGGAGGGGAGGGGGGTGGGGGAGTGTTGGAAGAGGGAGAGAGGGGTATGGGAAAAGGGGCGCATGGGAGGGAGGAGGAGAGAAGTGGAAGAGTGGGGGGGGAAGGGGTAGGGGGAGTGGTGGAAGAGGGTGGGAGGAAGTGGTGGAAGGGACAGAGGTAGGGGGGTAGGGGGCGGGGGAGAGGGAAGGGGCAGGGGCAGGGGAGAGATGGAAGGGGGGTGGGGGAGAGAGGGAAGGGGGTGGGAGGAGGGGGTGACGGGAGTAAGGGGAGTGGAGAGGGGAAGGTGAGAGCAATGGGGTGGTGGAGAAGAGGGGAGGAAAGGGAGAGGTGGCAGGGAGAGGAGAGAGGGAGGGGAGGTGGAGAGAGAGGGGAGTGGGGGAGGGAGGAGAGGGAGAGAGAGAAAGGGGAGGGAGAGTTGACTTTCCTGTAGAATTAAATCAAACACAACAAAATAATTTAAAAGAAAATGTGGGTAAATTTAGCAGAGCAAATAACAGAGAATGAAAACTGCTAAAAATGCTGTAAATTGAAATAGAGAATTTTTAAAAACAGATTTTTAATGGGGGGTTTTTAAGCATTTTTAAAAAAATTACTTGCCTAATGTAAAGTATAGATACGCAATGAAAACCAGAAAATGTGGAAATCGGCAAAGAAAAAAGCAATCTCTTCAAAGTGGAGTAATGGAGTCCTTGAAAAAAGAGAGAATATTAAAAAACTGGGAGACTGTGTTAATTTGGCGGAGCAAATAACGGAGACCTTAATGAAAATAATTATTCAAATATAAATAAATATTGAAGACATCGTCTACGTTTACCTTTTGAAAAAAGCATAAATCGATAATGAGATTTTCAAAACAAAAGTGTCAAATGAAAAATGAAATAACGGCAGAAATCCAGCGTTTAGATCGATCGCTGTCGAGAAACGAAGTCCGAATGAGCGTTGGGGAAGAATGTTCTTGAAAAGGTTTTTCAAGGCAACGCGAGCCGGCAATGTCCCCCCAGTCACATGACCACACAGGCTGCGGGGGGAGGGGCCGGGGCTGGGGCCAAGGCAGATGTAAATGAGATCCATTGCGATTGGCCATTTGCGAGGGATAGCATTGTGACATCACACAATGGAAAGGCTGGAACATCAGGCGGGGCAGGGGGCTGGGGCAGATTTAAATGAGATCCGTTCTGATTGGACATCTGTGAGCCTTGGGCATTGTGACATCGCATGATGGAATGTTTACCAAAATTCTATGGGTGAGAGCAGTTTGCTTTTTGAAAGGGGGGGGAAGAATTTTGTTAACATGGAATACGTAACGACGTCCAAACGTAACGGGGAGCGCCATTGGGAAAGCGCAAGCGTAACGTCTGGCCCGGTGGGAAAGACGGCGGCGTCCGAGGGTACGGTTTTGGAGAAGCACGACATCAAAGGGCGGAGACGCGCAATATATTATATATATATATATATATGAAATGATATATGATGATATGATATATATATATTATTTTTTTCAATGGTATATGAATACACTGATCTGATCTGTATTTATTTATGCCTACTATACTCCGTGGTGCTGAAGTAAAGCAAGAATGTCATTGTCCTATCTGGGACACATGACAATAAACTCTCTTGAATCTTAAATGGCCACAGATTCACAATGCTCTGGGCGGAAAAGTTTCTCCCCAACTCAGTCTTAAACGGCCAACTCCTTATTCTTAAACTGTGGCCCCGGTTCTGGACTCCCCCAACATCAGGGACATGTTTCCTGCCTCTAGCGGGTCTAACCACGTCGAACCCTTAATAATCTTATATGTTTCAATAAGATCCCCTCTCAGCCTTCTAAATTCTAGTCAATATAAGACCAGGCCACATTTTGAGAACATGGACAGGTACAAAGTGCTGGAGTAACTCAGTGGGTCAGGCAGCATCTATGGAGAACGTGGACAGGCACAAAGTGCTGGAGTAACTCAGCGGGTCAGGCAGCATCTGTGGAGAACATGGACAGGTACAAAGTGCTGGAGTAACTCAGCGGGTCAGGCAGCATCTGTGGAGAGAAGGAATGTGCGACATTTCAGGTTGAGACCCATTTTCACACTATGTCAGGGGGGAGAAGAACAAGAGATATAGACAGTGATGTGGGGAGATACCGTATCTGAAGAAGGATGTGCCGGCTCTGGAGATGGTCCAAAGGAGGTTTACAAGAACCATCCCAGGAATGAGTGGGTTATCGTACGATGAGCGTTTGTCAGTACTGGGCCTGTACTCACTGGAGTTTAGAAGAACGAGGGGGGGACCTCATTGGAACTTCACCCGAAAAGTGAAAGGTCTGGAGAGAGTGGATGTGGAGAGGACGGTTCCACTAGTGCAAGAGTCCAGGGCCAGAGGGCACAGCCTCAGAATTAAAGGGCGTTCCTTCAGGAAGGAGATGAGGAGGATTTTTTTTAGCCAGAGGGTGGTGAATCTGTGAGATTATGTGGAGAGGATGTTTCCTCTAGTGGGAGAGTCTCGGACCAGAGTGCACAGCTTCAGAATTAAAGAATGGTCCTTTAGGAAGGAGATGAGGAGGAATTTCTTTAGTCAGAGGGTGGTGAATCTGTGGGATTCATTGCCGCAGACGTTGGTGGAGGCCACAAGTCAGTGGATATATTTAAGGCAGAGATAGATAGATTGTTGATTAGTGCGGGTGTCAAGGGTTATGGGGAGAAGGCAGGAGAATGGGGTTAAGAGGGAGCGATAGATCAGCCATTATTGAATGGCAGAGTAGACTCGATCGGTCGAATGGCCTAATTCTGCTCCATAATGAAGAGATGAAACTTAGGATGACTGTGAAATTAGAACTCAGGTGGGGGAGAGGATTGGGAGAGAGAGAAAGCAAGGGTTACTTGAAGTTAGAGAAGTCAATGTTCATACCACTGGGGTGTGAGCTGCCCGAGCGAAATATGAGGTGCTGCTCCTCCAATTTGCACTGGGCCTCAATCTGTATCTCTCCACATCACTGTCTATATCTCTTGTTCTTCTCTCCCCTGACATAGTGTGAAGATGGGTCTCGACCCGAAATGTCGCACATTCCTCCTCTCCACAGATGCTGCCTGACCCGCTGAGTTACTCCACACTTTGTACCTGTCCACGTTCCCCACAAATGCTGCCTGACCCGCTGAGTTACTCCAGCACTTTGTACCTGTCCACGTTCTCCACAGATGCTGCCTGACCCACTGAGTTACTCCAGCACTTTGTACCTGTCCACGTTCTCCACAGATGCTGCCTGACCCGCTGAGTTACTCCAGCACTTTGTACCTGTCCACGTTCTCCACAGATGCTGCCTGACCCGCTGAGTTACTCCAGCACTTTGTACCTGTCCACGTTCTCCACAGATGCTGCCTGACCCGCTGAGTTACTCCAGCACTTTGTACCTGTCCATGTTCTCCACCGATGCTGCCTGACCCACTGAGTTACTCCAACATTTTTTTGTCTATTAACCGGCATCTGCAATTCTTTGTGTCCACATTTTGGACCCAAGTTCACCATATTTGGCATGGTAGAGTTGCTGCCTCACGGCGCCAGAGACCCGAATTCAATCCCGAGTGCTGTCTGTACGGAGTTTGCACGTTTTCCATGTGACCAGCGTGGGTTTACTCCGGGTGCTCTGGTTTCCTCCAACACTCAAAAAAACATGCAGGTTTGTAGGTTAAATGGCTTCGGTAAAGATTATAAATTGTCCCCTGTGTGTGTAGGATAGTGTTAGTGTGCGGGGATCGCTGGTCGGCACGGACTCAGTGGGCCGAAGGAAGGGCCTGTTTCCGCGCTGTATCTCTAAACTAAACCAGTGTGTGAACGGGCAATCGCTGGTCGGCACGGACTCGGTGGGCCAAAGGAAGGGCCTGTTTCCACGCTGTACCTCTAAACTTAAGTGATTTTATAACGAGGATCTTTTTTAATATATAATGATTACTAACCTGTCATTCGTGGCCCTTCTGGACTTGGCTGAAAATGATCAGAAAATAAGAATTATTTAGTATTTAATGTCAAATTGGACAATTTATTTCACACTGACCTTTCTGTCCTGGGCCTCCGCCACTGTCAGAGTGAGGCCCAGCCCAAATTGGAGGAACAGCACCTTATATTTCCAGCATTTACTTCGAGAGGGCTTGTATACAAAAACAGGGCCGTAAATGCTGAGGCTCCACAAGGCCCTGGTCGGGCCACATTTGGAGTATTGTGAGCAGTTTTGTGCCCCGTATCTGAGGAAGGATGTGCCGGCTCTGGAGAGAGTCCAGAGGAGGTTTACAAGAACCATCCCAGCAATGAGTGGGATAACTAACGTACGATGAGCATTTGTCGGCGCTGGGCCTGGACTCGCTGGAGTTTAGAAGAACCTCATTGAAACTTTACCTAAACAGTGAAAGGCCCAGAAACAGCTTCTTCCCCACAGCCACCGGGCTATTAAACACAACTCATACTATAGAAGCAAGAATTTCATAGAATATATACAACATATACATATACATATGTATATATTCTATGAAATTCTTGCTTTGCGGAAGCACAACAGGATATTGTAGTCTTAAATTCCGATGAGTGTGTCCATATACCATAGTGTGTGTATATATATATATATAGACACACACACATATATATGGTACACATATATATTTATTTAGAATGGTATATGGACACACTGATCTGAATTTATGACAACAATATCCTGTTGCGCTGGCGCAAAGGAAGACTTTCATTGTCCTATCTGGGACACATGATCTCTCTCTCCCTCCCTCCCACTCTCTCCCCCCCCCACCCCCCCTTCCCTCCGTCCCCCCCCCCTTCCCTCCGTCCCCCCCCCCACCGCCCGCTGGAGGACTGGCCCAGAAGACCACGACCACCCACGCGCTGGAGGACCGGCCCTGAGGACCACGACCACCCACCCGCTGGAGGACCAGCCCGGAGGACCACGATGGAGACAGAGCACGAGGGGAGCGTGGACCCTCCCAGGGGGAGACAAGATGGAAGCACGCGGTGATGACGACAGCGGGGAGTAACGGTGGGGGGGCGGGGCATGCGGTGAGGGTGATGCATGCGCAGTGCGGCTTCCCCGCCTGGACAGACAGCCGTTGTTAAAATGGCCGGAAGTTAAGATTCTTCCTCGACCAGAGGAGCAACCCATACTTGTCCTCTGACACCCTCCTCCGCCTAGCGGAGCTTGTCCTCACCCTCAATAACTTCCCTTTGACTCCTCCCATTTCCTCCAAACACAAGGCATAGCTATGGGCACACACATAGGCCCGAGCTACGCCTGCCTCTTTGTCGGGTACGTCGAACAATCCTTGTTCTCGGCGTACCAGGGTCCCATCCCCGACCTCTACCTCAGTTACATCGACGACTGCTTTGGTGTCACCTTGTGCATCCACACACAACTGACTGACTTCATCTATTGCACCAGCAACTTCCATCCGGCACTCAAATACACTTGGACCATTTCCGATACTTCCCTACCATTCCTTGACCTCACCATCTCTATTGCAGGTGATACACTCCTGACCGACATCAACTACAAACCAACTGACTCCCACAGCTACCTGGACTACTCTTCCTTCCACCCTGCTTCCTGTACGGACTCCATCCCCTATTCCCAATTCCTCCGTCTACACCGCATCTGCTCCCAGGATGAGGTGTTCCACACCAGGTCATCACAAATGTCCCCATTCTTAACATATATAACATATAACAATTACAGCATGGAACAGGCCATCTCTGCCCTTCAAGTCTGTGCAGAACAACTTTTTTCCCTTAGTCCCACCTGCCTGCATTCATACCATAACCCTCGATACCCTTCTCATCCATATGCCTATCCAATTTATTTTTAAATGATACAAATGAACCTGCTGCCACCACTTCCACTAGAATCTCATTCCACACCGCTACCACTCTCTGAGTAAAGAAGTTCCCCCTCATGTTATCCCTAAACTTCTGTCCCTTAATTCTAAAGTCATGTCCTCTTCTTTGAATCTTCCCTATTCTCAAAGGGAAAAGATTGTCCACATCAACTCTGTCTATCCCTCTCATCATTTTAAAGACTTCTATCAAGTCCCCCCTTAACCTTCATCGCTCCAGAGAATAAAGACTTATTCAACCTATCTCTGTAACATAGCTGTTGAAACCCAGGCAACATTCTAGTAAATCTCCTCTGTACCCTCTCTATTTTGTTGACATCCTTCCTATAATTGGGCGACCAAAATTGTACACCATACTCCAGATTTGGTCTCACCAATGCCTTGTACAATTTTAACATTACATCCCAGCTTCTATTCTCAATGCTCTGATTTATAAAGGCTAGCATACCAAAAGCTTTCTTTACCACCCTATCTATATGAGATTCCACCTTCAAGGAACTATGCACGGATATTCCCAGATCCCTCTGTTCAACTATATTCTTCAATTCCCTACCATTTACCATGTACATCCTATTTTGATTTGGCCTGCCAAAGTGTAGCACCTCACATTTATCAGCATTAAACTCCATCTGCCATCTTTCAGCCCATTTTTCCAACTGGCCTAAATCATTCTGTAGACTTTGGAAATCCTCTTCATTATCCACAACACCCCCTATCGTGGTATCATCTGCGTACTTACTAATCCAATTTACCACCCCTTCATCCAGATCATTGATGTACATGACAAACAACAAAGGACCCAACACAGATCCCTGAGGCACCCCACTAGTTACCTGCCTCCAACCCAACAAACAGCCATCCACCATTACCCTCTGGCTTCTCCCATTCAGCCACTGTTGAATCCATCTTGTTATTCCTGCGTATTCTTCAGAGAATGTGGATATCCCTCCCTCACTATAGATGAGGCTCGCACCAGGGAATCCTCCATACCCCGCAACACTGCCCCCTCTCCGCATTCCCCCACTCGCAACAAGGGCAGAGCCCCCTTGGTTCGCACCTTTCACCCCACCAGCCGGCACATACAACACATAGTCCTCCGCCAGTTTCGCCACCTCCAACGAGACCCCACTGTAGATGTTTAGTGCATGTCCCTTTAATTGTAGATTGTGTAGCCACTCCCCTTTCACCAAGTATATTACTGTCTCTCCATCCCTGGTACCTCCTCTAGTAAAACGTGCAGACCATGTACAACTAGGGCATCGATACATATGTGATTAATAAAGACTCGGTAAAGAAACACTGTGTACGTGTATACTCCTTTACATGGTGTCGGTCGTTTCGAATTGTGCACCTCCTGTTTATCGGGTTTAGTTTTTTTTTTGCCCCAGTTACCCTTCCCTGCCTGGTCATGGCTTCCTCCTGCCGCAAGCCTGAGTCCCTTGTCTTTGACGACGACATCGCTCACCGGTGGAATGCGTTCCGCCGGGATTTTCGGCATTATGTGGCTATCGTGCACCCGGGAGTTTCCTCTGCCATTAAAGCGTCGCTGCTATTGAATCTAGCCGGCCCCGAGGCTCTGGAGCGCTCTGAATCGTTTGAGTACGGGCCGAATGAGGACCTCGAGGACCTTGACTGTCTACTGGGGAAGTTCAGCGAGATGTGCGATGTGCCCACGAACTCTATTCTGGAGCGTTTTAAGTTTTTTGGACGTCGTCAGAAACCCGGTGAGTCTGTCGGCAACTTCTACGCTGACCTACGGCACCTGGCTAGGCGATGCCACCTGAATGACGCTACCCCAGAGACCCTGACCCGCGATGTCTTGGTGTATGGTCTACGAAATGAGAAGCTGCGGTCGGAGCTCCTGTGTAAGGCAGACTTGACTCTCCAGACTGCCCTGCATGCTGCAAAGATATCTGAGGCTGTTATCTCTGCTGCACCACCCCCTGATCATGAGGTTCGGGCAGCTACCGTCGCAACCCGCCGTCCTGCTCAGCAAACTCGCCGTGGGGCCAGCTATGGTTCAAGTTCCAAGCTGGAGAAGCGCTGCCCGAACTGTAACTTTGTGACTCATCGTTTCAACGTGTGTCCTGCGGTGGGAAAGATTTGTAACTTCTGCAACAAGCCTAACCACTTCTCGTCAGCATGCAGAGCTAGAAAAAATCCTGCCCAGCAACAGCGCAGGCACTCTAATTACCTGGTACGGGATGGTACTGCGTCTGGTTCTTATCACCCTCCTGACAACCTCCCACTGTCTGATTCGGACTCTTCTCAGAGTGGGCTCAGCGTGTTTTCAGTTAGGAAGACACCTGCTCGGATAACAGACCCTACTGTGCAAGTCACTGTCAATGGTGCTACGTTCTCTGCCAAGGTCGATACTGGGGCCGCAACGAACGTTATGTCTACTAGCCTTTTCAAGAAGATAAGGAATAATGAGCGAGTCACCGTTGAGCGCTCTGTCCTTCGTGCTTATGGGGGAGGGTTGCTTGTCCCTGTGGGGAAGGCTACCCTGAACTGTGAAGTGCTAGAGACCATTCGGCCCCTCTCCTTCTTCCTGGTTAACGAAAAATGTGTTACACTGCTCGGTGTTCGGGCATGCCAAGACCTCGGATTGGTCAATTTTCACCGGGAGATCCGTTTAGTTCAGCAACCTTTGGACCCGTTAGCCGAGTACCCCGATCGGTTTGACAATGCGCTGGGGATGCTCCCCTGCAGTTATGAGATCTCTCTAAACCCTGACGTGGATCCAGTTATACACCCTCCACACCGGGTCTCCTTTGCGATGAAGGATAGGGTCGAGTCCACCCTTCGGGACATGGTGGCTACAGGCATTCTGAAAGAGGTGAGCGAGCCCACTCAGTGGGTCTCCACCATGGTGGTTGCTGCCAAGAAGGACAAGAGTGAGCTATGGATCTGCATCAACCCCAAAGATTTGAACCTGGCTATCAAGCGCCCGCACTATCCCATGTGTACTGTCGAAGATGTTGCTGCACAGGTTGGCCCTGCCACTGTGTTTTCGGTGCTGGATGCTAAGAGCTCGTTCTGGCAGATACCGCTAGATGAACAATCGTCCTACCTGACGACCTTTGCCACTCCCTTTGGGAGGTTCCGATTTCTGCGCATGCCGTTCGGGATCAGCTCCGCCAGTGAAGTTTTCCAGAGGACGATGGAACAGCTGTTTGCGGGGCTCCCGTGCGCTATCATTGTAGATGACATCTTGGTGTATGGTAAAGATGTGGAACAGCACGACCACAACCTCCGACTAGTTTTGGATCGAGCTCAGGAGGTAAATCTGAAGCTCAACCCCAGTAAATGCCGGTTCCGTGTCCCGGAGGTCACCTATGTGGGACACGTCTTCACAGCGTCCGGGCTGAAGCCCGACCCACAGAAGACCGCTGCTATCTCGGAGATGCCTGCTCCTGTGGATGTGCCGAGCCTCCAGCGTTTCCTTGGCATGGTTAATTACTTGGGAAAATTCATCCCCGATCTGAGCGAGTTGAGTGCCCCTTTAAGAGACTTGGTGAAGAAAGACACTGCATGGTCCTGGTTCCCGCAACACCAGGCTGCTTTCGATATGCTGCGTTCAAAGCTTGTCTGCACTCCGACGCTGCAATATTTCGATTTGAACCGTCCTATTGTCCTCACGTGCGATGCTTCAAAGTTCGGGCTGGGTGCTGCTTGTTTGCAAGTTCATGATGGGGTCCAGTTGCCCGTGTCCTTCGCGTCCCGCACGATGACTCCAGCTGAGCAGCGCTATGCCCAGATCGAAAAGGAACTGCTGGCTGTTGTGTTTGCATGTTCAAAGTTTAAGGACTATATCCTGGGCACCGAATTCTCTATTGAGACCGACCACCAGCCTCTGGTCACCATCCTCGGCAAGCCGATTCACGCTGCCTCCTCCAGGCTGCAGCGGATGATGCTGCAGCTGCAGCGTTTTACCTTCTCCGTAGTGTACCGTAGAGGCAAGGACATGTTTATTGCTGACACGCTGTCTCGGGCTCCTCTGGCTTCGACCACCCGTCACCCTTACGAGGCTTCAGGTATGATTGTCCTGAATGTCAACTTTGTTCCTTCAAAACAACTACAGTCCTTAGTTAAACACACTGCTGCTGACGCCTCGCTCCAACAGCTGGCTGCGGTCATTCAAAGGGGTTGGCCCGAGCGACGTTCTTCCCTGCCCGCCGCGGCAGTGCCCTACTTCCTGGTCCGTAACGAGCTGGTGCTACGAGATGGAGTTATCGTTAAGGGTCACAAGGTTGTGGTACCTGAGGCTCTTCGCCAACAGTATTTCGACACCGCTCATCAGGGTCATCCTGGCGCCGAGGCCACTCTCTCTATCGCCCAAAGCCAGTTTTATTGGCCTGATATGGCTGTGTATTTTCGGGACCGGGTGTCATCTTGCCCTACCTGCAACAGTCTCGCCCCGCAGCAGCAGCGTTTGCCCCTTCTGCAGCAGCCCGCACCGGACCTGCCATGGTCGGCGCTGGCAACGGACATTTTTGAGTGGCACGGCAAGCACTTCTTGGTGCTTGTCGACTCTTACTCCAACTGGTATGAGGTCGACCAGCTGTTCTCTCTCTCCTCTTCTGCTGTTATCGCGAAGCTGCGCCGCCACTTCGCGACCTTTGGATCACCAGCGAGCCTGCAGTCAGACAACGGCAGCCAATTTACCAGTGCGGAGTTCAAGTACTTTGCTGACCGCTGGAACTTTCGGCATTACACTAGTAGCCCTGAGTACCCTCAGAGCAATGGCCTGGCCGAGCGTGCTGTTCGCAGCGCTAAGGACTTGTTGAATCGCTGCCGCGCATCGAAGTCTGACATTTACCTCGCCCTCCTCAACCTGCGAAACATTTCCCGTGACGGTGTTCTGGGATCCCCGGCGCAGCGCCTCATGTCCCGGGTTACTCGACCTCCCATTCCGGTGGCCCAGCAGACTCTTACCCCAGCTGTTGTAAAACCTGCCGTGGTCCGTGAGCGTATTGCTACGAAGCAGTCCATTCAGAAGCGATCCCACGACAGGTCTTGCCGTGCCCTGCCTCCTCTGTCTCCTGGTCAGGTTGTCCGCATGCGTTCCACCTCCGGTCACCCTGGCCTTGCGGTTGTTGTTGGACGGCTGGTTCACCTCGCTCCTATCTGGTGAACCTCGATGGTACTGTTTACCGTCGGTCCAGGCGGCACCTCCGCCTGGTGAACGAGCCTCCTCCTCCAACTCCTCCTGCTGACCCCCATGCTCCCCCTCTGTCCGCTCTCCCGCCTGTAGCGGTCACTAATCCTGTGCCTGCTCGCCCTGTCCCGGTTCTTCTCCCTGTGTCTGTTCCCGTGCCTCTAGCCGTCTCTTCCCCATCGCCAGGTCGCTCGCCTCCAATCCCTTTGTCACCACGCAAGTCCCCACATCGTAGTCCTCCTGTCGTGGGGTTTTCCCCGGTGCCCGTTCCTTTGGGGGGTGAGGGTGTGAGCGGGGTTCGTACCCGCTCGGAGCGGATTGTAAGGGCGCCTGACCGTTATGGCGATTATATTTGATTGCTGTTATTTTACTGTCTATCCTTTTCCAGTTGCTCTAGTGTATGAGACATGGTCGGCTGTCACGTTCCTTTCTTTTGTAAGAGGAAGGATGTAGATGTTTAGTGCATGTCCCTTTAATTGTAGGTTGTGTAGCCACTCCCCTTTCACCAAGTATATTACTGTCTCTCCATCCCTGGTACCTCCTCTAGTAAAACGTGCAGACCATGTACAACTAGGGCATCGATATATATGTGATTAATAAAGACTCGGTAAAGAAACACTGTGTACGTGTATACTCCTTTACACCCACCACTCACCACATCTTCCGATCTCCCCCCCCCCCCTTTACATTCCGCAAAGACCGCTCCCTCCGCAACTCCCTTGCCAATTCTACCCTTCCCTCCCACTCCACCCCTTCCCTGGGCACTTTCCTTTGCAACCGAAAGATATGCTACACTTGTCCCTTTACCTCCCCTCTCGACTCCGTTCAGGGACCCAAACAGTCCTTCCAGGTCCGACAGAGGTTCACCTGCACCTCCTCCAACCTCATCTACTGCATCCACTGCTCTAGATGTCAACTGATCTATATCGGTGAGACCAAGCGGAGGCTTGGCGGCCAGAGTGAGCAACACTGCAAGTTGGAGGAACAGCACCTCATATTCCGCTTGGGGAGTCTGCATCCTGGTGGCATCAACATTGAATGTTCTCAATTCTGTTAACCCTTGCTATCTCCTCCCCTTCCCACTTCTCCCCCAGCCCTCGGTCTACTCCTCCTCCTTTTTCCTTTCTTCTCCCAGCCCCCCTCCCATCAGTCTGAAGAAGGGTTTCGACCCGAAATGTTAGCTGTCTCCTTCGCTCCTTAGATGCTGACGCTGCTGAACCCGCTGAGTTTCTCCAGCCTTTTGTGTCCCCTCGTTAAAATGGCCGCCTCTGGCGTCACTCGCTTTGAATTCAATGAGAGACTGCCAGTATTAAAGATGGCCGCGTGTGACTTCACTCCTATTGACTTAAATGGGAGACTGCAAGTATTAAAGATGGCCGCTAATGGCTTCACTGGCATTGGCGCCAATGGGAGACTGCCAGTATTAAAGATGGCCGCTGATGGCTTCACTCTCATTGGCGTCAATGGGAGGCTGCCAGTATTAAAGATGGCAGCCTATGGCTTCACTCGCATTGACTTCAATGGGAGACTGCCAGTCAATGGAAGTGAAGCGCTGGCGGCCATCTTTAATTCTAGCATTGAAGTCAATAGGAGGGAACACAAAACGCTAGAGAAACTCAGCGGGTGCAACAGCATCCATGGAGCGAAGGAGACAGGCAACGTTTCGGGCCGAAACCCTTCTTCAGAAGTGAATAGGAAATAAGCTATAGGCGGCCATCTTTAATACTGGCAATCACCCAATTGAAGTGAAGTCATATGCGGCCATCTTTAATACAGGCAGCCTCCCATTGTAGTCAATGCGAGTGATGGTATAGGCGGCCATCTTTAGTACTGGCCTATCCCATTGAAGTCAATACGAGTGAATGTATAGGCGGACATCTTTAGTACTGGCAGCCACCCAATGAAGCCAATGGAGGTGAAGTCATATGCGGCCATCTTTAATACAGGCAGTCTCCCATTGAAGTCAATGCGAGTGAAGGTGTAGGCGGCCATCTCTAATACAGGCAGTCTCCCATTGAAGTCAATGCGAGTGAAGGTATAACTTTGATCTAACGACTGGTTGTCCATTTTAACTACCGTTGTCCGTGCGGGCGGGGAGACTCAGGACCCCGTTGTCCGCCGCTCCCCCGTGGACGGCTCTAATCTTGGGGAGAGACTTGGGTTAAATTCCCCCATTGAATGTGATTCGCTCTTGTCTGTCAGCAGCACATTGAATTTATTGTTGTGAGTAAATGTGTCCCAGTGATAGTTTGAAGCAGAAAAGTCATGTTGAGCAACAGCTGCTGCTGCTGCAGCGTTTTGTCATTGGATGTGTTGCTGGAGATTCATGCTGCACATCCATCACACACACACACTTGTATAAAGTTGTAACCGACACTTCATGTGTTCAATGAGCTGAGCAGTCTGCTGGAGTCAAAGCTAATGTCCCAGTTTGCTTTACACTTACTAAATGTCTCAATGTTCAGGGAACTATTCCATAATGAAACTGTTATTTTGTAATTTCCAGTTTTAGTTACTTTTGCTGATAAAACGTCCTTAATTGCCAGAGTAAAGGCCTTTCTGCGCCTTCTGTAAGGAGTGTTGCACATTGTTTTCACCCTGTGCTCACAGATAAGACTGGTTTTGCTTCTAGTTGATTACTGCGCAAACAGCTGATCAGTGGTTATCTGGCCCAGGTCGGAGTGAGTAGAGTAGTGATTACATTTTGAACTGGGTCTTTTTCATCAAGTTGAGGAGATCTAGTTACTCAATCCCCTTTTTAAATGACTTAACATCGGGGCGGCGTGTGTGTTGGGTGGTAACATATTCCATTCCCTTATCGTCCTTGGGTAAAGGGAATATTGGTAGCAAAGTTTATTGAAATTTAGCCAGTTGATGATGTAGGAACCGTTATTTTGTCTTGTTTCCTGGCAGTTGGTGGTCTGGGATGACGTGAGATATGACGGTGTGATTTTGTGAATCTCCTTATAAAATGGAATAAGTCTTAGCCTGATTCTGCGGAGCTCTAGGGTATCCCATCCGAGAGAAGTCAACATATTATTCACGCTTGATTTGTGCTTGTGGTCATGACATACAAAGCGGGCTGCTCGGCATTGTATTTTGTCCAGGGTGATCTTGTTGTTGTCGTTGATAGGATCCCATGTGGATCCACAATACACCAATTTGAGCCTGACCAAGGACTTGTAAGCATTCTCTTTGATGGATGTACTACATGCGTGAAATTTATTTTGAGTAGGCTGAGGGACAGTGATGCCAGGAGAAGTTGCAGCAGAATGATAGTAAAAGCAAAGGATACTCTGAGGATTTTGGATTTGCAACACAGAATGCATTTTGTGCATGTCAGTTCTCATTTCATTATTCAAATGAGTTGGGACTATTGGGTATGTGATTGGGAATATGAAATTTGCACAAATCTATTGACCACTGAAGGATGATGTGTGAATTTCACAACTTTTTTTGGGCATGGAATTTGTTTTTAATATTGCCATTCCAGAAGATCTGAATGAAAAAGAGAAACATACTGGAAACACTCAGCAGTTTGATCCGCATTTGATTACAGTCCCAGTTCTGATAATGGATCATCCACCATTGCACTGTCCACTGTTTTCTGCATTCACTATTTTAATCCATAAAGTAAATACACATTGTCTTTATTACACTGATAACATATGGTAGTCATTTGTACTTGGCCAGATCACACACAGTGGTAAGATAAACAAATACTGATTTAGATGCTAGAGGTTGTTTAAAGGTAGGGAGAGATCACCTATCAACAGCTGTAATAGTTCAGGACCAGAAGTAGTACCATTTAATGCAGAATTCTATCTTATTATAGCAGATTATTTCCAGTACCACGGGCCAGTCAGAGTAGAAATAGGAGGATACTGCAGATGAATACGTGGCTTGAAAAATGGTGCAAGTGGGAGGGATTCAAAATTTTAGGGCACTGGACCCATTTCTGGGGGAGGTGGGACCAGTACAAACAGGACGGTCTGCACCTGGGCTGGAATGGAACCAATGTCCTTGGGGGAGTGTTTGCTAGTGCTGTCGGGGAGGATTTAAACTAATGTGGCAGGGGGATGGGTACAAGAGCAGAGAGGCAGGTGGGTGTAAAACGAGGGTGGAAGCAATAGGGAGCAAGGTGAAAAGTAAAAGTGGCAGGCAGAGAAAACCAGAGCAAAAATCAAAAAGGGCCACTTCTCAACAAAATTGCATGAGCGTTGTAAAAACAAGCCTGAAGGCTTTGTGTCTCAATGCAAGGAGTATTCGTAATAAGGTGGATGAGTTGAACATGCAGATAGCTATTAATGAGTATGATATAGTTGGGATCACGGAGAAATGGCTCCAGGGTGACCAAGGCTGGGAGCTGAACATCCAGGGATATTCAATATTCAGGAGGGATAGAGAGAAAGGAAAAGGAGGTGGGGTAGCGATGCTGGTTAGGGAGGAGATTAATGCAATGGAAAGGAAGGACATTAGCTTGGAGCATGTGGAATCGGTATGGGTAGAGCTGCGAAACACTAAGGGGCTGAAAACGCTAGTGGGAGTTGTGTACAGGCCACCTAACAGTAGTAGTGAAGTTGGGGATGGTATAAAACAGGAAATTAGAAATGCGTGCGACAAAGGCAAAACAGTTATAATGGGTGACTTCAATCTACATATAGATTGGGTGAATCAAATTGGCAGGGGCGCTGAGGAAGATAATTTTTTGGAAAGTATGAGGGATAATTATCTAAATCAACATGTAGAGGAACCAACGAGAGAGCAGGCTATTTTAGACTGGGTATTGAGTAATGAGGAAGGGTTAGTTGGCAGTCTTATTGTGCGTGCCCCCTTGGGCAAGAGTGACCATAATATGGTCGAGTTCTTCATTAGGATGGGGAGTGACATTGTGAATTCAGAAACAATGGTTCTGAACTTAAGGAAAGGTAACTTTGAGGGTATGAGACGTGAATTGGCCAAGATTGACTGGCAATCAATTCTAAAAGGGTTGACGGTGGATACGCAATGGAAGACATTTAAAGACTGCATGGATGAACTACAAAAATTGTTCATCCCAATTTGGCAAAAGAAGAGATCGGGGAAGGTAGTGCATCCGTGGATAACAAGAGAAATCAGGGATAGTATCAAAGCAAAGGATGATGCGTACAAAGTAGCCAGAAAAAGCAGCATACCAGAGGACTGGGAGAAATTCAGAGACCAGCAGAGAAGGACAAAGGGCTTGATTAGGAAAGGAAAAATAGATTATGAAAGAAAACTGGCAGGGAACATAAAAACTGACTGCAAAAGTTTTTATAGATATGTGAAGAGAAATAGATTAGTTAAAACAAATGTAGGTCCCTTGCAGTCAGAAACAGGTGAGTTGATCATGGGGAACAAGGGTATGGCGGACAAATTGAATAACTACTTTGGTTCCGTCTTCACTAAGGAAGACATAAATAATCTGCCCGAAATAGCAGGGGACCGCGGGTCAAAGGAGTACTTGAGTGAAATCCAGGTTAGTCGGGAAGTGGTGTTGGCTAAATTGAATGGATTAAAGGCCGATAAATCCCCAGGGGCAGATAGGCTGCATCCCAGAGTACTTAAGGAAGTAACTCCGGAAATAGTGGATGCATTAGTGATAATCTTTCAAATCTCTTTAGATTCTGGAGTAGTTCCTGAGGATTGGCAGGTAGCAAACGTAACCCCTCTTTTTAAGAAGGGGGGGTGAGAGTGAAAATGGGGAATTACAGACCAGTTAGTCTAACATCGGTAGTGGGGAAACTGCTAGAGTCAGTTATTAAAGATAAGATAGCAGCACATTTGGAAAGTGGTGAAATCATTGGACAAAGTCAGCATGGATTTACGAAAGATAAATCATGTCTGACGAATCTTGTGGAATTTTTCGAGGATGTAATTAGTAGCGTGGATGGGGGAGAACCAGTGGATGTGGTGTATCTGGACTTCCAGAAGGCTTTCGACAAGGTCCCACATAAGAGATTAGTATATAAACTTAAAGCATACGGCATTGGGGGTTCAGTATTGATGTGGATAGAGAACTGGCTGGCAAACAGGAAGCAAAGAGTAGGAGTAAACGGGTCGTTTTCACAATGGCAGGCAGTGACTAGTGGGGTACCGCAAGGCTCAGTGCTGGGACCCCAGCTATTTACAATATACATAAATGATCTGGATGAGGGAATTGAAGGCAATATCTCCAAGTTTGCGGATGACACTAAGCTGGGGGGCAGTGTTAGCTGTGAGGAGGATGCTAGGAGACTGCAAGGTGACCTGGATAGGCTGGGTGAGTGGGCAAATGTTTGGCAGATGCATTATAATGTGGATACATGTGAGGTTATCCACTTCGGTGGCAAAAATAGGAAAACAGACTATTATCTAAATGGAGGCCGATTAGGAAAAGGGGAGATGCAGCGCGACATGGGTGTCATGGTACACCAGTCATTGAAAGTAGGCATGCAGGTACAGCAGGCAGTGAAGAAAGTGAATGGTATGTTAGCTTTCATAGCAAAAGGATTTGAGTATAGGAGCAGGGAGGTTCTACTTCAGTTGTATAGGGTCTTGGTGAGGTCACACCTGGAGTATTGCGTACAGTTCTGGTCTCCAAATCTGAGGAAGGACATTATTGCCATAGAGGGAGTGCAGCGAAGGTTCACCAGACTGATTCCTGGGATGTCAGGACTGTCTTATGAACAAAGACTGCATAGACTCGGTTTATACTCTCCAGAATTTAGGAGATTGAGAGGGGATCTTATAGAGACTTACAAGATTCTTGGGGGGTTGGACAGGCTAGATGCAGGAAGATTGTTCCTGATCTTGGGGAGGACCAGGACGGGGGGTCACAGCTTAAGGATAAGGGGGAAATACTTTAGGACCGAGATGAGAAGGAATTTTTTCACACAGAGAGTGGTGGGTCTCTGGAACTCTCTGCCACAGAGGGTAGTTGAGGCCAGCTCATTGGCTATATTTATGAGGGAGTTAGATGTGGCCCTTGTGGCTAAGGGGATCAGAGGGTATGGAGAGAAGGCAGGTACGGGATACTGAGTTGGATGATCAGCCATGATCATATTGAATGGTGGTGCAGGCTCGAAGGGCAGAATGGCCTACTCCTGCACCTAATTTCTATGTTTCTATGTATCTTTCAGCTATGATAATAGAGAATGTCTGCAAGATAGCAGGATAATCCCAGTTTGTTGAGGATGAATCAGTTGGAGAGCTGAATGCTGAGAGGAACAGATGTTTGTTCAACAGTTCAGTAGTTCAATATGTAACTGGACAGTGAAATTCTTCAAGCGCATATTTCACATGCAGGCATCGCCTTTTTCAAAGTCCAAATTTGGTCCGCCCGCGAGCTCGATGTCCTGGTGCAGTTCCTGTGAACCGACCTCCCTCCCCTCACCCATCTTTGTGTCCCATGGGGCGCCTGCAACTACTTTGAAGGTGCTGTAGGCATGAACCCATTTCACCCTCCTACTGGACCAGTCCAGCTCTCTCCCGGTAACGCCATCCGATGAACGTTTGGGCGGTTTGGGTACCGTCCTGTAGAGATGATTATCCTGTGAAGTGGGATTGGTGGTGGTACTGCAGACATCACCTGACATCATGGAGATGCTGCAGAGTCCAGGCCTGGGATATAATCCTTCTGTTCTGGAATGGGAACTCTGGGGTTGTGCCAGAGGGACCAAGGGGGGCACAGTTTCCAGTGGAGTTGGGATGTTTGCAGTTGGCCCACGCAATGGTGTTTTTCAACTTCCAGCTAGTGAGGATCATGGTGGTGTGGAAGCTTTCATCCTAGATGGCAATGTTGTGTTTGGAAGAGGGCCATCAGAGTGTGGCGGTAATCCCCCATCCGAGGGTGTTACTTCCCTTTCTCTGTGAGTTGACGCCTCCAATCAGATGAGGCGCGGATGTCGTAGATTGACCTTGTTTGGTCTGGAATAATGATACGGTGGTCAGGGGATTTGAAAGCTTCGAGGATGTAGCACAGATGATGAATTGGGACTTTGGGTAGATCAGCCAAAAGGCATTTGGAATGCAGGGCAGACACGAGGTGCCAGGTGGTCTACTCCTGCGCTTGTTATTTGGTTCTTGAGTTACAGAGGTATAGCATAGCTTTTTGTTTTCAATGGGGTGTTTTCCCAGCTCCTCAATATTGCTGGCATTTGATGCTTCTGTTCCAGGAAATATTCTACATGGAGTTCTTGTAATTTTGTGCACGATTTTTTATGCATGATTTTAAAAATAACCACACTATATATTTATATTTACAATGTTTGTCATTTTTGAAGTATGTTAGAGTTGGGCATTCTGAAACCTTGGGGAGATGCTGTACGTAATAGGTTTTGTAAGCAGCTGAATATAGAGGTAAGATATTGTAAAACAGGTCATGGGGGTGGAACATAACTTTAAAAAATAGTTGTTTTGTTATAGCAGGACATCTGCTGCAGTGAGTTAATATTGCTAATTCATATACAGCTATAGATGTTTGAAATCTGAAATAAAAACATTAAATTCTGGATATACTCAGCAGGTCAGATAGCATCTGTGGACAGTCCCAGTTCTTCCCCTGGGTCTTCCACTGTATCTCTGACCAGATGCTGCCGGATGGAGTGAGCTTCCTGCATTTTCATTATTGAATGCATTTTGTGATTATTTAAACACTGTGTGTGTGAAACATGGCAAGCAATCGCACAAGATGCCAAACAATAATATGATAGCAGCCAGATAATATGTTAATCTATCTGGTTGTCAAAGCAGACACCGCCAGAAGACTAAGGAAGGTCGGCATGCCCCTAGTGACTTTACCTAACTTATCCTGATGCACTGTAGACAGTGCCCTAGTGAAATGCATTACAACCTGAGTGTGGCAAATACTCTGCTACGTACCATAAGAAATGACAGTTATTCATGACCCTGACCCTAAACCAATCTCTCCAAGTCTTCCAATTAACTCCACCTATGATACACGCTGCTTTGGAAAAGCAGCCAATGTAATTGAGGATCCCTCATACCCACGCCGTTCTGTCTCCTCCATCGAAAACCCAAAAGCTGGAAAGCATGTTCGACAAGATTCACTAAAATGGTGTTCAGATGATGTGATCAGGCTATTAAATACACACGTTTTATGCTGAGGAGGTAATCCCCATCTCCCAATCGACCTCATTGTGGCCGTTGCACTTTCTATATCAGCATATTATCAGGTCAGGAGGATTCCCCCCCCCCCCCCCCCCCCGCCACGGGTGCCATATAATCCCGTGCTACCTGCTCCATGGTAGGATAGTCAGCGACTAAACCGTCTCCCCCACCTGGTTTGCCAGGTGAGAAGGGGGCTGTAGATCCCAGCAGGACCAAAAACAAGACCTGTCAAAGGGCGGATGAGCTCGCGAGCCAACGGCCATCCACACTTCAGTAGAAGTTGCGATCACTGTCGTACATAGCATTGTAAGGAATGATGATAACGCACACTCACCAAAATCCTATACTTCCAGCGGCGGAAGTCCGCAGGAACTGGAGGATGCCGATGTATGACAATAGACAATGGTCAATGTTCATAAATGCACCCAATATGTGCTAGTAATGCGCTGTTTGGCAGCTTGTTGACCCTCTGTGTTCCCCTCCTACAGGGTTTAGGAGCCGTTGCTGTGGACAGAGAGACGGGGATGTGAGCGGCCATTGAGGGCGGCTAGGGTGCCGGTGAGCCCCCTATCTGCTCGGTGTGCGGGCTGAGCTTCGAGGGGCTGAGCTTCAGTAGAGCACCACATGATTGGGCACAACAAGGAGAAGCGTTATGAGTGTCACGTGTGTGGCAAGGCCTGGCGGTACCCGGGCGAGCTGGAGATCCACCGGCGGGTGCACACGGGAGAACGTCCCTTCAACTGCTCAGAATGCGGCAAGAGCTTCACCGGCTCCAGCCATCTGCTGCAGCACAACCGCGTGCACTCTGGCGAGAGGCCCTTCAACTGCTCCGACTGCGGCAAGAGCTTCAAGATGGCGCAATCCCTGAAGAGGCACCGGCGGGTGCACACGGGCGAGAAGCCCTATGGCTGCTCCACCTGCGGCAAGAACTTTTCCCGGATGTCGGTGCTGCGGCTGCACTGGGGTTGCACAGCAGTGAGTGGCCCTTCACCTGCTCCGACTGTGGCAAAGGCTTCATGTTGCCCACTGACCTGAAGCAGCACAGGGGTGTGCACACCAGCGAGTGCCCTTACACCTGTAACGACTGTGGCAAGGGCTTCACCCACTCCAGCTTCCTGTTGAAGCACCAGCGCACCCACACTGGCGAACGTCCCTACACCTGTGCCCAGTGCGGCAAGGGCTTCAATTGCTCCAGCACCCTGCTGTTGCACCAGCGCACCCACACCGGCGAGCGGCCCTACACCTGCGCTCTGTGCGGCAAGTGATTCGCCCAATCCAGCAGCCTGCTGTTGCACCAGCGCAACCACACTGGCGAGCGACCCTACACCTGCGCCAAGTGCGGCAAGGGCTTCAATCGCTCCGGCACCCTGCTACAGCACCAGCGCACCCACACCGGTGAGCGGCCCTACACCTGTGCCCAGTGCGGCAAGGCCTTCGCTCGCTCCGGCACCCTGCTGTTACACCAGCGCACCCACACTGGCGAGCGCCCCTACACCTGCGCCCAGTGTGGCAAGGGCTTCACCTGCTCCACCAAGCTGCTGTCCCACCAGCGGGTGCACGCCGGCGACCGTCCCATCCCCAGCCCAGTGTGTAGAGCACTTTGCCATGGCCTCCCACGCCCTGTCTCACCAGCGCGTGCACACCAGTGGCCAGCCCTACGACTGCCCGTACTGTGGTGAGGAGTTTGACAGCTCGCGGGGGTTGCGGCAGCACCGGCGGACCCACGCCGGCGAGCAGCTGCTCCCACTGTGACAAGGGCATGGGGGCTGCGGGAGCACCAGTGGATGCACACCGGAGAGAGACCCTTTATGTGCTGAGGGTGGCAAGGGTTTCACCCGCATGTCCAGCCTGTGGCAGCACCGGCGTACCCACAGCGGGGAGCGTCCCTTCCCCTGCCCATCCTGTGGTAAGGGCTTCACCCGCCTTGACCACCTGCTGGAGCACAGGCGAGTCTACACCGGCCTGTGCCCCTTCACCTGCCCGCTCTGTGGCAAGGCCTTTGCCCGCTCCTCCAGCCTGCTGGCACACCGCCACGTGGATGGGCGCTGTTTAGGTAAACACAAAATACTGGATGGAATGGGTAACGTTTCGGGTCGTTTCTTCAGCCACCCATTCCTTCTCTCCAGCCTGTCCTACTGAGTCAACCCAGCATTATGGTTTCCTTTTTCAAAACCAGCATCTGCAGTTCCTTGTTTTTAAACCATCTGGTTAACCATCTCTGCACCTTCCCCAAAGCCTCCACATCAGTCCTGTAATGGAGTGACCAGAACTGTATGCAATACTCCAAATGCCACCTGACCAATGTCCCTTAAAGGTGCACATCTACATTCCTCTCACTCCTCCCTCCCCATACTCTCCCCTCTCCCTCCATTCCCCCCCCCCCCCACTTGAACACAAATTCCCTCCACTCCACCCTCTTGTGCCCCCCTCCTGCAGGGATGACCATGTATAAATGACAGTACAATGTATTGATTTTTTAAATTATTTTTATTAGAAGCAAATACACATTATAAAAAAACATTCCATATGTATCAATCATACATTATTAATATTGTCAAAGGTGGCTTCATTCTGCTTCTAATTTTTTTTTATAGATAGAATGTAAGAAAGAAAAAAAGGAAAAAATCCCACAAATGTCAAGATAAAGAAGAAAGAATGGAATGATTTACTAATAATACATAATTGGAGATAGGTTCACAGATTTTAAAGTATAACTTTTCATCTAATCCTGAGTTCAAGTTTCAGTTAGGTTCCTGTGCTGAGCCAATCTACCCCTTCAAATAATCGATGAATGAAGACCATATTCTAACAACAAATAAGTTGTCAATTAAGACAACACTGATTCTTTCCAGGTGTAGGGTCTCTGACATTTCCATAATCCACATTTTAATTGTGGGTGTTATTGGCCCTTTCCAAAATTTTAATATTAATTTCTTCCCAGTTAGTGTATTGTAGTCTAGAAAGTTTCATTGGCTTGTTGTGAGTGTTAGACTTTGTTCTGATATTCCAAGTATTATCAGTTTTGAGTCGGGGTCCAATTTAGTATTAACAACTTCAGAAATTATTCTAAAAATATCAATCCAGAAATGTTTGATTTTTATGCAATTTGCAAAAATATGTTAAGTTAGCCTCTAGATGCTGACATTAATCGCAGATAGGCGAGATATGTGGGTAAATTCTTTTTTTTAAATAATTTTTTTATTAGCAATAAACAATTCTCAATGTTTAAAACTGAGTTATAAACATCAACTTAAATCAATATTTGTACATAACACTCTAATGATTATTATCTTATATATTTTTTGAAAATAAAAGTGAGTAAAGAGAAATACCATTATTAATCAATAAAATTATAATTCCTTAATAATTATTTGGTATAAAAGAAAAAGAGAAAATGAAGAAAAAGAAAGAAGACATATTATGTATATATATCAATTAAAAGTCACACAATATATTGTAAATAAAACAACTACAAATAATAATATCAATAGAGACATGCATATATCCTGGTATACCAATACATTATTTTCATCAAATCCCGCAGGGTGCCAGTCGAGCCGTGATGCCAAGAACAGCTACTTCTCTAAATACTGTATATATGGAGACCATATCTGTTCAAAAGAATTATACTCGTCCAAAAGGACAAATCTGATTCTTTCCAACTGCAACGTCTCCAACATCTCTGATGCCCACATTTTAATTGTTGGGGATAATGTTCCCTTCCAAAATTTCAATATTATTTTTTTCCCTAATATCAAACAATAATCAAGGAAATTTCTTTGATCTAATGTAAATATCAAATTAGACTCTGGAATTCCCAATATTATTAGCTTTGGGTCAGGTTCTAATTGAACTTTAAGAACTTCAGAAATAACTTTAAAAATTTCTGTCCAATAATAATTCAATTTAGGACATGTAACAAAACTGTGTGTTAAATTTGCTTCTAAATTCTTACATTTATCACAAAGAGGAGAGATTAGGAAATATACTATTTAATTTGGTTTTCGAATAATGTAATCTGTATAATACCTTAAATTGCATTAATATATGTCTAGCATTTAACGAGCACCGATGTATTCGTTGTAGACTTTCTTCCCAATTTTCTTTGGTTATAGGTGATCCAATTTCATTTTCCCATGCTTGACGATATGTTTCAGTTATTGGATTCTCCTTATCCATAATGATGTTATATATATAAGCTATTAATTTTTCTGTGGTTGGATGCAAGTTAAACGATTCATCTAATAATCCTGGTTCTTTATTTTTAAAATCCTGTGTATTAGATTTGATATAATCTCTAATTTGGAAATACCTAAACAAATGCTGTGAAGACAATCCGTAGATATCTTGTAACTCCTGAAATGAAAGAAATTTTCCATTTCTATAGAGGTGCTCTACCCTTGTAATTCCTAAATTATCCCAATGTCTGAACCCTCCATCCAATGTGGAGGGCTTAAATAATGGATTATTCATAATTGGTAGTCTAAATGAAAGATTATCTAATTGTAAAGTCTTGACTATTTGTTTCCAAATACGTCTATTATTATAAATGATTGGATTGTCCCTATAAATTTTTTTTTGAACTTCCTTTGGGGCAAAAATAATTGAATCTACGTTGAAAGGCAAACAATCTTCCTTTTCTATCTTTAGCCACGTTGGTTCCAGGTCCGTATTTACCCACCAAAAATTCATATTCTTAATCTGTACTGCCCAGAAATAGTATAGAAAATTTGGAAGTGCTAATCCTCCATTTATCTTTGACTTACATAAATGTTTTTTACTTATTCTATGATTTTTATAATCCCAGATAAAACTATTAACAATATTATCAATTTTTTTAAAAAAGGTTTTCGGAAGGAAAAAAGGGATATCTTGAAACAGATATAATAATTGTGGTAGAAAAACCATCTTTATAGTATTTATTCTACCAATCAAAGATATAGGCAGTGTTTTCCAATATAAAATATTTTTTCTAAGTTTATCTAATAATTGAGGATAATTAGATCTAATTAATGAATTGTGAGATTTAGATACATTAATTCCTAAGTATTTAATTTTGTCAGTAACTATTGTTAATGGATATTGTTGTAATATGTTTAAATTTATTTTAGTTATAGGCATAATATCACTTTTATTCCAATTAATCCTATATCCAGAAAATGTACTAAATTTATTTATAACATCAAACAACATTGGGATACTAATTTCAGGTTTTGTGATATAAATCAAAACATCATCTGCATATAAGGATATTTTGTTAATTGTTGTATCAGTATTATAACCGTATATTTCAGGTTCCGATCTAATTCTTTCCGCCAAAGGCTCTATCGCCAAGGCAAATAATAAAGGCGATAACGGACATCCTTGTCTACATCCCCTAAAGAGTTTAAATTTAGCTGATAGTATTTGATTAGTTAGAATTCTTGCAGTAGGATCCGAGTATAGGATTCTTACCCATTTACAAAATTGATCCCCCAATTGGAACTTTTCCATTATATTAAATAAATATAACCATTCCACCTGGTCAAATGCTTTTTCTGCGTCTAACGATATGACTGCTAATTCCGTATCTCGTATTCTTTTAGAATATATAATATTAAACAGGCGTCTTAGATTATGAGATGAATAGCGTTTTGGAATAAAACCTGTTTGATCATAATGTATTAATTTAGAGATCACCAAACTTAGTCTCCTAGATAAAACTTTAGCTAATATTTTTTGGTCTGTATTTAGAAGGGCAATCGCTCTATATGAACCAGGATCTTCCAGATCTTTATCTACCTTAGGAATGAGTGTAATTGTGGATTCATTTAAAGATTCTGGTAATTTTCCTTGTTCATATGCATATCTATACACTGTATGTAATCTTGGAGAGATCAGATCTTGAAATTTTTTATAAAATTCTGCACTCAGGCCATCAGGCCCCGCAGCTTTTCCATTCTTTAATGAACCAATTGATTCTGCGATATCTTTCACTGATATTTCAGCATTTAACATGTGTCTACCTTCCTGATCTAAACTATTAATTTGACATTCTTGTAGAAATGTTTCCATTCCATCTGTTTGTCCTGTTAATTTTGATGAGTAAAGATTTTGGTAATATTGTAAAAATCTGTCATTAATGTCTTTTGGTATGGTCAATATATTTCCTTGCATAGATCTGATTCCATGTATCGTTTTTTCATTGTCTAATTTTCTTAATTGTCGTGCTAGCAATTTATGCGGTTTATCACCAAATTCAAAATGCACTTGTTTGGTTTGTTGAAAAAGTTTGATGACTTGGTTAGAGTATATTTTATTTAGTCTATACTGTGCTATTGCAATTTTATTACTTAACTCCTTAGAAGGGTGTTTTATATTTTCATTGTCTAGTTGTTTTATCTCCATTTCTAGCTTCTGTTCCATCTTTCAATTTTCTTTATTAAAATATGCTTATGCCGATATTATTGCACCACGCATGAATGCCTTAAATGTATCCCAAAGTAACAATGGTGAAATTTCAGGTGTGTCGTTTGTCTCAAAGAATAATTTAATCTGTTATGTCACATGATTACAACAATCCTTGTCTTTCAGTATCTGAGGATTAAATCTCCAAGTCATAGTTTTATTAAATATATCTTTTAATTTTATCTTAAATGTTAATGGTGCATGATCTGAAATAATAATATTGTGATATTTTGCATTGTACGTAAAGGGAAGCAGTTTTGAGTCTATTAAAAAGTAATCTATCCTCGAGTAGGTTCCGAATACGGGCGAGAAAAAAGAATATTCTCGTCCGGATGGATTCTCTAATCTCCAAATATCCTTAACGTTAGATGAATTAATGAAAGAATTTATAAGTTTACTTGAATTAGAGATAGCTTTCCTTTTTGTTGAGGATCTGTCTAAGTAGTTATCCAAAGTGCAATTTAAATCACCCCCAATTATTAAATTATGTTGAGTGGATATAGGAATATTATTGAATATTTTCTTAAAAAATAATGGGTTATCGAAATTAGGAGCATATATATTCATAAGAATTACTTTTTTTGAGTATAATTCCCCTGTAATTATTACATATCTGCCCTCTTTATCTTCTATTATAGAACTTTGTTTAAAAGGTATACCTTTACGAATAATTATTGCAACTCCCCTAGATTTATGTATAAATGAAGAATGATATACCTTTGAAATCCATTTAGCTGTTAATCTATATTGATCATCTCTTTTGAGATGCGTCTCTTGGAGGAAAATAACGTCTGATTTCAATCTATTCAGCTGCGCTAACACCTTACCCCTTTTAATTGGTTCATTAATTCCCTTAACATTCCAACTACAGAAAGTGATTCCATCATCCCCAGTCTTCAAATTCATGTCTTGCATTTTAGTATTAGGGTGGTTTTTTTTGGAGTAGCCTTCTCGGCCCCTCCAGCTCAACAAGGCACCCAAACGCCAACCCGACGAAAATTACCAATCTCAATAATCCATGTCCATGTCTGCCTAAAATAGTTATACAGTATTGTTCATAATTACATTCATATAATATATAACATAAATTCAAATACTTAATATATTAAAAAAAATAGAAAATGTAAGTGAAAAAAGAAAAAAGGGTGTTAAAAGGGTGCCCAAAGAAAAAAAAGACTACACTGATAGATTGTGTAGTGTGTGTTAGTGAACGCCACACTAACGTGGCGATTAATCTAATGACTTCCGTGTTTAAAAAAGATGTTAAATATTCCAGCTCCTAACTAGAATACTGTGCATATTGGGGTGGGGTACTAACTTTAAGGACTTAGTAATTATTTCTATTATTCATGAAACTATTTATTAATTACTATTCTATTGTAATTAGTATTATAATAAGTAATACTATATTAGGGGAATAATTGAAATTGTACAAATTAATACCAAACTACTACTACATTCCCATTATTTCCCCTCTTTCTCAATGAATAATTCATAACCGCAGGCTAGTGATAAAAGTCCAAAATGTTCAGTCGTCGTCTTCTTCCTCCCGTGGTTCATCGTCTGCTTCCTCCTCTTCTGCCTTCTTCTGTATGCCTTGAGCGAATTTCAATGCATCAGTATGCTTAACGAAGCGGTGTTCCTCGTTGTCACAGGTCACTCTCAATGTTGCTGGGTACATCAGGCCATATCTGAGATCCATTGTATTCTTTAAATTCCGTAGAATGCCTCTTGTTTCAGTGAATAAGGATCTTCTCTTAGCAACTTCCGCTGGGTAATCTCTGAAGATACTGATGTTATCTCCTTCGTATTTCAAATTTCTCTTTCTCATTATTATCTTCATCATATCTTCAAAGACGTGATCATACACCACCTTTACAATCATTTGTCTGGGTGTTGCACCTCTCCCAGGGACCCGTCTTAGAGCCCTGTGGGCACGGCCCAACAGTGGTTCTTCATCCAGTTCCAGAATGTCCTTTAGGAGTTTTGCAACAAATTTTCGTGGGTCCTGATTTCCTTCACGACCTTCGGTCAATCCTACAATTCGCAAATTCTTACGTCTTTGTCGGCCCTCCAAATCAATACATTTCTCATTTATTTTGCGAAGTAGCTCTGAGAGGCGTTTATTCTCGGCACGTAACTTCTCACTTTCCTTGGCACTTGTTACAGCAAAATCAGCCAGTTCTTTAATTGCCTCATTGTGTTGGTCGATTGTAATGGCAATAGGATCTATCTTATCATTCAGCATTTGTTCCAGCCCAGCAACCTTGTCGTTTATCTCAGAAAATCGGTTTTGAAATTCAGCATCCGTCTTACTTTTCCATTCGCTCATCATAATCTTTACCGTCTCAGTAACTTCTTTTGTTAATTCCACTTTAATTCTCTCCTGAGACACCAGAATCTCCGCTTTTAGATTTTTTATTTCATCTTTATATTCTTTCTTCATGTCCTTAAATTCATCTTTATATTCCTTCTTCAGATCTTTTATTTCTTTCACCAGTTTCTTCATCTCACCTATCAAGGAATTTTTAAATTCTTCCATTTCCACTTTCCTCTGTGAGATCTCTTCCTGGGAGGAAGTCAGACTCGAGCCCGAGGCTTTGGTGGTGCCAGCCTCCCTTCTTAGGCCCGTTTTCTTCGGGGGAGGGGAGGAGGGCTGCATTTTAAATTTCTTACCGAAGTCGCGCGCCTGATGACGTCACGCAGCCTTCAATCGCACCGGAGCCGTTTTAAATCGATCTCCTGCGGTAAGTAGCGTTAGCACCCTCCTTTAACCCCGTTTTTTTTACAGATTTTTGCGGAGCTGATCTGGCGCTGTTCTCACCTAAAACATGGCGCCACCGGAAGTGATATGTGGGTAAATTCTATTTAGTTTTACTTTAGAGTAGTATAATCCGGGTAAAACTTTAAATTGTATTAAAGCATGTCTGGCATTTAGCAAACATTGATGTATATATTGTTCACTTTTGGCCCAAATAGCTTTCATTATAGGTTGGCCTAATTCATTTTCCCATATATGTCTATATGATTCCATCAATGGGACCTCACTATCTAAGAGGGTATTATAAATATAAGTTGTTAATGTTTCCGTATTAGGATATTTATTCAAACATTCATCAAGGATTTCTGGTTCCCTAACTCTTAAATCTTGTGTATTTAACATAATCTCTAAGTTGTATATATCTGAAAAAGTTATTTGAGTGTAGTCCATAAATCTGTTGTAACTCCGGAAATGAAAGAAAAATTCCTTTCTTATAAATTGTCCCATCTTTTGAATTCCATGATTATTCCATTGTGTGAAATTTTTATCCAATATGGAAGGTTTAGATAAAGGGACAACAGAGTGATATATTGTCCAATTTTAAAGCCGTTTTTAATTGTTTCCAGGTTCGTATACCACTATGTATTATAGGGTTTTCCCTATACGTTTTTTTTTGTGTAATTTTGTGGGACCAATTGCAAAAGGCAAGCAATATTCATTTTCCATCCTTAACCAGTCTGGTTGCTGATCCATTTCTTCCAGCCAGAAATTCATATTTTTAATATGGACTGCCCAAAAATAAAACAAAATTGGCAAAGCTAAACCTCCATTAGTCTTTGATTTACATGAATATTTTTTGCTTATTCTATGATTCTTATAATCCCAAATGAAACTTGTAACAATGGAGTGGACTTTAAAAAATAATAATTTTGGGATTTACGTCGGAATTGACTGAAATAGGTACAGCAATTGCGGCAAAAAGATCATTTTTTATAGCATTAATTCTACCAAACATTGAAATGGGAAGTTTTTTCCAATATTGAATAGTCTTACTTAGTTTATTCAGTAAGGTGGGAAATTTGATTTGAATAAATAAGTGTATGTCTCAGTTACATAAATTCCTAAATATTTAAATTTTCCTTAACAATTTTAAAAGGGGTTTGATGTAGTGTATGTAAATTGAGTTCCGTTGTTGGAATGATTTTGCTTTTACTCCAATTAATTCTATATCCTGAAAACTGACCAAATTGAGTAATTAGATTGTGTGTGTATATGTGTGGGTGTTTGTGGCTGTGCGTGTGTTTGTGTGTGCGTCCGTGCATGTGTGTGGGTGTGTGTGTCTGTGTGTGCGTATGTGTGCACGTGTGTGTGGGGGTGTCTGTCTGTGTGTGCGTGTGTGCGTGTATGTGTGTGCGTGGCTGTGTGTGTGTGTGTGGGCGAGTGCGCGTGTGAGGCTGTGTGTGCGTGTGAGTGTGTGCGTGTGTGTCTATGGCTGTTTGTGTGCATGTATGTGTGCGTGTTTGTGTGTGGGTTCGTGCGCACGTGTGTGTACGTGTATGCGTGAGTATGTGTGTGCGTGTGCATGTGTGCGCGTGCATGTGTGTGCGCGTGTGCACGTGTGTGTGGGTGCACGTGTGTATGTGTGGTTGTTTGTGTGTGTGTGTGTGTGGGTGCGTGTGTGCAGCTGTGTGAGAGTATGCGTATGTGCATGTGTGCAGCTGTGTGAGAGTATGCATATGTGTATGTGTGCGTCTGTGCATGCAAGGGCGTTTGTGCGTGTGTGTGCATGTGTGCGTTTGCCTGCATGCGTGTGTGTGTGTGGGGGGGGGGGGGTGCGTGTGTGGCTGTTTGATTGTGTGTGCGTGTGTATGTTAGGGTGTGTTAGTGTGTGCGTTCGTGCGTGTGCGCGCGTGTGTGTGTATGTGTGTGTGTCTACGTGTGTGTTTGCGTGTGTGTGTGCGCGCGTGGGCGTGCCTGTGTGTGTGTGTGTGTGTGTGTGTGCGTGTGCGTGTGTGTGCGCGTGTGTGCATACAGAGACGGGGAGAGGGGGTGCAGGGGCAGGAGGGGAGCGGGTTACAGAGACGGGGAGAGGGGGTGCAGGGGCAGGAGGGGAGGGGGTTAAAGAGACGGGGAAAGGGGGTGCAGGGGCAGGAGGGGAGGGGGTTAAAGAGACGGGGAAAGGGGGTGAGGGGCAGGAGGGAAGCGGGTTACAAAGACGGGGAGAGGGGGTGCAGAGGCAGGAGGGGAGGGTGGGTGCAGGGGCAGGAGGGGAGCGGGTTACAGAGACGGGGAGAGGGGGTGCAGGGGCAGGAGGGGAAGGGGTTACAGAGACGGGGAGAGGGGGTGCAGAGGCAGGAGGGGAGGGGTTTACAGAGACGGGAGAGGGGGTGCAGAGGCAGGAGGGGAGGGGTTACAGAGACGGGGAGAGGGGGTGCAGATGCAGGAGGGGAGGGGTTACAGAGACGGGGAAAGGGGGTGCAGAGGCAGGAGGGGAGGGGTTACAGAGACGGGGAGAGGGGGTGCAGGGGCAGGAGGGGAGGGGTTACAGAGACGGGGAGAGGGGGTGCAGGTGCAATAGGGGAGGCGATTACAGAGATGGGGAGAGGGCGTGTAAACCCCTGTACTTACGACTGGTGACAGTGAGCTGCCGACACCACCCAGCGCGGGTGGATCAAAGCGCCGCTGCACATATCGTAGCCGAAGTTGAGGGACACGGTCCAGGGTGCGGCTTGTTTACTGCAAACGGAACCGCCCGCGCTCTTGTCATCGTCTGTCCGCTCCGCGACTATGGAGGTGGGAGATAGAGAGAGAGAACACGGTCATTGCCAGCGGGGGGGGGGGGGGGGGGGCGCGAGAGGAGAGCTAGAGGGAGGCGAAATAAAGAGGGGAGAGAGGAGGGGACAGGAGGTGGATAGATTAGTGGGGGAGGGAATGAGGGGAGGGAGAACAAGGGGCAGAGAGATGAGGGGAAGGAGAAGGGGGAGAGAGAGAGAAGGGGAGAGGGAGTGAAGGGGCGAAAGGGAGGGGAGATAGTGCGGTAAGAGGATGAGAGAAAGAAGGGGGAGAGAAGTGGAGAGGGAGAATGTGAGAGAGAAGAGGGGTAGAGAGAGAGCGGGGGGTGGGACAGAATCGGGAGAGAGGGGGAGAGGAAGGGGAGAGGAAGGGGAGGAGGGGGAGGAGGGGGAGAGGAAGGGGAGGAGGGGGAGAGGAAGGGGAGGAGGGGAGAGGAAGGGGAGGAAGGGGAGAGGAAGGGGAGGAGGGGGAGAGGAAGGGGAGGAGGGGGAGAGGAAGGGGAGGAGGGGGAGAGGAAGGGGAGGAGGGGGAGAGGAAGGGGAGGAGGGGGAGAGAGGGGTCGAGCGTCAGGATGGGAGACATAGAACGGGGAGAGGGAGGAGGGAGAGAGAGAAGGTGAGAGGAGGAGGGGGGAGAGGGGGTCGTACAGGAGAGGGGGAGAGAGGAAGTGCGGGATACCGGAGGGGGAGACCGATGAGGGGGGAGAGAGGAGGGTCGGGAGACAGCAGGGAGAGACAGAGGAAGGGCAACAGAGCAGGGGAGGGAGACACAGGGGAAGAGTGGCCGTGGGGGGGGGGGGGGTGTACACTCACCGGCGAGTCAGAGGAAGACGAGAAGCGGAAGGGTCTTCATGTTGTGGGGTCGGGGCGCGGATGCCATTGGCGAGCGACCGCACCTGTGCTCTTCCAAGCCCGTGTGTGGCTCTAGGCGAGGTCGGGGAGGGAGGGACGGGGAATGGGAGGTGGGAAAGTGGGAGGGAGGGAGCGAGAGGGAATGGGGAGGGAGAGGGAGGGAGGGGGAGAGGGAGGGAGGGTGAGTGGAGAGGGGGAGGGTTTACAGAGAAAAAAAACCTACAACTAAAGTAAAACTAATTTAAACTAAACTCAAGCTCTCAGAACACCTTCGCTCAGTCCACCTGGACCCACCTGATCTACCGGTTGTCAAACACTTGTCACCTCGACCACAGCCAACATTGGCCCGTTTCCCATATCATTGTCACTTTTTTGCATATATTTTATTAATTTGTTCTATATCTCTCCACGTCACCGTCTGTATGTCTCGTTTTATTTTCCCACGACTCTCAGTCTGACCCGCGGAGGTACTCCGACACGGTAAATAAAACGCTGAAGTAACCCAGCGTGTCAGGCAGCATCTCTGGAGAGAAGGAATAGTAAGATTGAACGAGAACTTACCAGTTCGAAGGTTGATCGTTATTTCATGAGGAGTCGCGGTGAGGGATTTCGTGAAGAGCCCACCGGCGCGCATGCTCGCCATTCTTCAAAGTAGCGGCGTGGAATCACAGAAAACCAGTAACAGAAATGACTTGGCATAGTAAGATGAAAGAGACTCAAATTACCAGGTGAAGCTGATTGAGGGTTGGGCGTGGAGGGCACGAAATCCCTCACCGCGACTCCTCATGAAATAACGATCAACCTTCGAACTGGTAAGTTCTCGTTCAATCTTACTATTTCATTTCGGAGTCACGTGAGTGACTTCGTGAAGACTTCAAAGCTTCTGTGATTACACGCCCTGGACCACGTCCATGCTGACACACCACTAGCAGGGATGGATGGGAGGAACAAACTTGCTCAAATAGTTCATACTGTAAAACAAGAGCATATTTATTAACAACAAATCAAAAATCCCTCATGCGGGGACACCTCCACGTTATTGACCTGCATTCAGCACGGCTTCCGCGAACTGTAGAGGAGCAGCAACAGGCTTGTTATAAAATCGCTGAAACACAGCTTCATTAGCCCATCCTGCTGTGGCGAGAATATGGTCCATAGGCACCTCCATAATCCTCGCCGCCGACGTCGATGCAGCCCTGGTGGAATGAGACTTGAACACATTAGTGTCGATACCTGACTTACCCAAGACGACCCGGAGCCACCTGGATATCGTCTGGACTGTCACTCGATGATGAGGTCTCTTATGAGTGACAAGCAGGTATCTCTCCATTCCTCTGATGCATGCCGTCACCTTGACGTAGTGACGGATATGTGAGGCTAAACACAGCCTAGCATCTGCGGGGTATGCCGGGAACTTCAGCTGCAGCCCTGTGCACCCAGGTCTATGCTGCTTTAGTAGCTCATCAACGAAGAAGACTACTTCTGTAGGGGTAGACATCATTCTGTCGACACGTAGTTTATGGAGTGTCTGTACCCTCTGTGCTGAAGTCAGCGCTAGTAACATCACCAGCTTCATGGTGAGTTTGTCCAGCTGGAGCCCTTCCATGGGGGACCACGTCCTGAGCAGGGTTAATACGTCCCTGACATCCCAGGTGATATTGTAGCGTGGTGTAGGCGGATTCATGTTGAATATACCCCGCATGAGTCTGAACACTAGCCTGTTGGATCCCACCTCAATCTTGAGGTAGAATGACAGCGCGCTCCTGGCGCTGTTGATGGCACTGTAACTTAAGTGTTCATCATGGTGCAACCCCGCGAGGAATTCCAGGACTTCGGTTATAGTCACGTCATCGTACGTGATGCGAGAGCGGCTGCAGTAGGCTTCCCACTTCTTGATATGTGAGAGGTATCTTCGCCTTGTTGACTCTCGACACGACGCCCCAATAGTATCCATGGTCCGAGTTGAGAGGCCGTACTGGACTAACGGCCTGTTCAAAACCTGCAAGCCAACAAATTTAAATAGCCATGGCAGGGATGTGGCTCCCCTGAGACAGGGTGAGTAACCAATTCTGGGGAACCCTTCAAAGGGACCCAAGGCTCACTGAGCATGTCAAAGACCACCGGATACCACGGCTGTGTAGGCCAGTCGGGTATAATAAGGATGCCCTTGGCTGCATCCATCTGAATCTTTCGTAATACCCGACTGATGAGGCAAAACGGGGGGAATGCATAGAAAAACCAATTCCCCCAGTCCAGCGAGAATGCATCTAGCGCCATAGCCCCAGGATCTAGTTCCCACGAGACGTATGTTGGTACCTGATGGTTCAACCGTGACGCAAAAAGGTCAATATCCGGTTTCCCAAATTTGGCTGTGACTTTGGTAAAAATTTCGGGATGCAACATCCATTCAATATTGTCATTAAACTTGCGTGACCTGGTGTCCGCCACAGTATTAAGCTCACCTGGCAAATAGGTAGCTGAAATCCAAATGTCTCTTTGAACACACCAGAGCCAAATTGAGTTAGCCAATTTATCACACGAAACTGACCTGGTACCGCCCATATGGTTTAAATATGCCACCGCTGTGGTGTTGTCTATTTGGAGACGGACATGTGCTCCAAAACCCTTGGAGCAATAAGCACGAAGTCCGTGGAATGCTGCAAGTAGCTCCAAATAGTTTATCCCTTGTGACAACAACATAGTAGCCTCAAGGGGATACCATCTGCCCCCGCAACTAGAGTAATGATCCGTAGCTCCCCAGACATAAGAGCTCGCATCAGTTTGCAAGTATACCACCGGATTAGCCTCAATGATAGGCTTAAACGAGTTACTAATGTGGCGCACCCACCATCGTAACTCATCCGTCGCTTCGGGCGGCAGCTGCATTGGTCGATCATAATGACCAGCGTGCTGTCTTAACGCAGCGATCTTGGCCCTTTGTAAATTCTGATAATGCAAAGGCCCATATCGGGCTGCCGGAAACAATGCTACAAGTTTGCCAATTAGTGTAGCTGTATGTCGAATCGATGGTATACTAGCGCTGATTAAACCTTGACACACCTGGGTGACCTCCTGAACCTTATTAGTTGGTATGGTGACCCTCATGCGAATAGAGTCCACCGTAAACCCCAGATAATGAATTACCTGGGAGGGGCAGAACTTTGATTTGGCTGGATGGACAATGAACCCCAGCTGCTGAAATATATTGACAGCAGCTGCAACACCCTGTTGAGCCAATTCCAGGGTGTGGCCGACAATTAAGATATCATCTAAATAGGCCATTACTATATGGTGTCGTTGTCGTAAATAAGCCATAATTGGTTTCACCAATTTAGTGAATAATCTAGGGGCTGTGGTAAGCCCGTTTGGCAAAGCCCTATATTGCCAGAGTTGACCCATCCAGATAAATTTCAGAAACCTCCTATAATATTTCTGAATGGATACAGTATAGTACGCATCTTTTAAATCAATGCATGCCATAAAGCAACCATGTGAAATCAATGATTTGGCTGTTTCAAAAGTGTCCATTTTGAAATGAGTATATGTTACAAAAGTATTTAAACGAGTCAGGTCAATGATGACTCGACAGCCTCCATCCTTGTTGGGTCGAGTGAATATCTTAGAAACAAATTCAACTGGCTCATGAACCGTTTTCTCTATCACTCCCTTCTGTTTTAGCCTCAAAATTTCCTTATAGCCTGCTGCCTGTTCTGCAGCAGACAATTTAAATGTTCGACCAGGCCTGTGCTGGGATGGAGAAATGTCCCCATTAAGAAACTCAATTTTATGACCCTGAATATTTCGTAACACATACTCATCACCAGTAATATCACCCCATGCACCCAAAAAGAACCGAAGGCGCCCACCAACATGTGAGGTTAGACAAAGAGAAAAGAGAGAAACAGACCGCCTCACCTCCGTGATTACCGGCGGTCCTTGACACGTGTGGGTGGACGTGGAGGTGCTGGGTTGGCTTGAGGGCGCGGCGTCCTCATCTTCCACCAGGGTTTCTGCCGACCCTGTCCTAAAAAAGCCCCCTGCTGCTGGGGCTGTTGGTAACGGGGTGGAGCTGGAGGGTAGGTCCTTGTAAAGGTGCTGGCAGACCCTCGTGGACGAACAAGCGGAGCTTTCGAGCCCGACGGCGTGGGGGCTCTGTGAGAGCGCATGAGTCCCACCGTTTTGGCTTGTTCGTCAAGCTCTTTGACCCTCTTCGAGAGGTCTTCGCCAAAGAGCTGACGGGGCGGCGGCGGCGGCGGTGGTTTGCACAACCCTGCAAACTTAGGGTTGAGCGCCGGGCGGATGCTGCTTTTGCGGAACCCATTTATTTCATGTTCAGTTGCGCACAATAGAGCCAGAGCATCCTCCTGGTCCAAATTTAATTCATCCCCATCAACCGACCGCACAAAGGCGGTAATACCGGCCGTGAGGAGCTTCAGGATCCGCTGAATTTTCAGCTCCTGTTGACGGATAGCCGCACTGATGTTGCCCCATATCGGCGTATTGACCACAGGCACGTTGAGGGAGTTGCAGTTGGATGGAGCCTTGTGACGGCTCATGGCCTGAACGAGAACTTCTTCCTGGAGCTGATGGTTGTTGAGAAAGTCCACTGTGGCTGCCAATTTCGAGTTCAGGGGAAGCCCAGACGAGTGTGGGGCCGCGAACCTAGTGGCCACATCGAGAAGTTCCTCCACTGGTAAATCTGCCGGAGGTGGTATGGGATCGACCAAAACCTCCTCATCCTGCTGCTCCAGGCTGATGGTAGAGGCTGGTGACGACGCCCTGTGCCTGTCGCTGCTGGACGCTTGCTGCTGTTGACCGTGAAGCAGGAGCTCCAGCAGCCGCTCCATGCGGTCAATACGCCCTTCACCCTGAACACTCAGGTGGTCGGAGTCCTCCGGCTCTGAGAAATTGCCGGGGCCCCTATCATCGGCCCGCACCTCATCGAGGCCCACCCGGTGCCGGTAGTTGTCGCTAACAGCCGCCGAAGCGAAACTGCGCGATTCCCGCGCGGGCGTGTTCAACCGCCTCCGTTTAGCGGGAGCTGAAGCCGCTGCCACTAAGGGCACTTGCGGCGTGGTGTCGGCACCAGCCACAGCATGGATACCTGAAGCCCGCGCGGGCTTGCCGGCTGCCCACGTCGTGGACCTTGCCGACGCATGGTCTCGCCCACCCATCCATGGGGGGCTCGGCGACCGTGACGAGACCCGACCCAACCGACCCGTCCCGGCGTCGAGAGTTGGGGGGCGTCGACTGGACCTCACAGCCGCCCCGGGTCCCGCCCTGGAACCTGACCGCTCCCCGGCGGCAGGCAAAGCCTTAGCCCCGACCGGGTTAGACCTCCGGGCTCCTGCCCTTCCCCTACTCGGAGGGCTGAATGAAACAGGCCATGCAGCTGCACGCACCCTTCTGCTCGAGGTCGCCAGCAAGCCTGCTGACGACCTGACTGCCATAGCAGGGTCCTCCTGCTCTGGCGGCACACCACAGTCGTCCTCGTCGAACTCCTCCGAACTGTGGTGTGCTGGCGGATCCGGACCTGTAAACACAGGGCTTACCGATATTCTCGCCCGTGTCCCGGCCTGCGCTGCAGGTACCGCCGATATCAATGGCTCCGGGACTGCTGACCGGCGACCTCGTCCAGACGTTCTCCGGCCCTTGGAACTCCCATCCATGTTCTTGCTGCAAAACAAAGCAACACAACAAGAACCACCAACTTAAGGTAGGATACTTACCTCAGTGGTTCCCTTATGAAGGGCTGGCGAGGAGCGCGCTCCACCGCCAGCCGTCGCAGCAACGCGATACGACGATATGTCGAGCATGCGCGCCGGCGGGCTCTTCACGAAGTCACTCACGTGACTCCGAAATGAAATGGGCGACATTTCTGAGAGTCTGGGGAAAATGAAACGAGAGATATAGACGTTGATGTGGAGAGGCACAGGAAAAAATAGGAACATATATGCAAAACGTGTCGATGATATGGGAAGCGGGCCACTGTTGGCTGCATTCTCGGCTAAATGGTTTTATTGTGGTTTTTTTTGTTAGAGGTAAGTATAATAGTGTGGTACTTGAGTACCTAATACATGCATCCATATTTCCATTCTAGTACAACTTCGACCTTTTGATCGAACATTGAGAGAAAAAAATAAACAAAGAGTGTCGGAATAGATAGACAAGCGAGTAGAAACAGATAGCAAAAGAAATCAAGGACAGAGATGAGAAGCTAAAAAGATTGAAAGAGAAGGAGAAAATAAAGAAAAGAGAGATTAGGAGAGATCTACCTATTTCGTATTTTGCCCATCCGTCACCCGGTTCTAAACCATTTAATTTCTAAGGTTAAATTATGTTGCACCATATGCTTGTAAAAAGTTGATAAAAGGAGACCAGGTCTTTGAGAATTGGTCTACTTTGCCTAGTAGGAGGAATCTCATTTCTTCAAGATGTAGCGTTTCAGACATGTTTGACATCCACATTTTGAATGTGGGCGTGGTTGCGTTTTTCCAAAATGTGAGTATAAGCTTTTTTGCTGTTATTAGACCGTAATTAAGAAAAGCTTCATGGAATAGAGTTAGTTTACTTCCCTCTTCCATTGATCCAAAGATAATCAGTTCTGTATTGGGGTTCAATTTTGTGTTGAATATGTTTGTAAAAATCCCCAAAATTTCATTCCAAAATGTACACAGTTTCGTACAAGAGACAAATGAATGTGCTATAGTGGCATTTTGAGTTAGACATTTGTCACAGATGGGGGGAAACATTTGAAAATATTTTATTCAGTCTAGTTTTCGAATAATATAATCGATGTAAAATTTTAAATTGAATTAGGTTATGTCTTGCATTAATTGAACATTTGTTTAAATATAATATTTTTTTCCCATCTATCGTTTGGAATTTTTATCAATAACTCTTGTTCCCAGTCCCTTCAAATTGCCTCTGTCGTTGGTGTTTCTACATTTAGAATTATATTATATAAGTAAGATATTACATTGTTTGATTCTGCCTTTCTATTCATTCCTTCCTACAATAAATCTGGGGCTAAAGTTTGATATCCTTGTACATTTTTTTTCAAATAATCTTGAATATTAAGATATTTGAAATATTGATTACTTTTCAAATGATATTTTGGATGTAATTGTTGGAATGATAAAAGTTTTCCCATTTCATACATATCTCCCATCGTTTTAATTCATATTATTTCCCAATGGATAAACATATTATCAATAATCGATGGTTTGAAAGAGGGATTGTTAGCTACTGGATAAAGACGCGATAATTTTCTTAATTTTAAAGTTAATTTTATTTCATTCAAAATTCGGATTATACTGTGAATAATTGGATTCTTCTTATATATTATATTGTTCAGTTTCATCGGGGAAAGAAGGATAGCTCCTTTATTATAAGGGGAACAATCCTCTTTCTCCATTGTTATCCAGTCTACCTGTTGGGCAGAACTGTCCAACCAATAGATTATATTTTTTAATATTCACTGCCCAATAGTAATACAATAAGTTAGGGAGTGTCAGTCCCCCTGATTCTTTAGATTTACACAAGTGTTTTATTTAATTATGTGTGATTTATAATCCCATAATTTAAAAAAAATGACGTAAAAGAAGTCCCCCTCATGTTTCCCCTAAACGTCTGTCCCTTAATTTCATTTCTGAGTCACGTGAGTGACTTCGTGAAGAGCCCGCCGGCGCGCATGCTCGACATATCGTCGTATCGCGTTGCTGCGACGGCTGGCGGTGGAGCGCGCTCCTCGCCAGCCCTTCATAAGGGGCCACGGAGGTAAGTATTCTACCTTTAGTTGGTGGTCCTTGTTGTTGGTTATGTCTTGCAGCAAGGACATGGATGGGAGTTCCAAGGGCCGGAGGACGTCAGGACGAGTTCGCCGGTCAACAGTTCCGGGGCCTTTACCATCGGCAGTACCTGCAACGCAGGCCGGGACTCAGGCGGAGATGTGGGTAAGCCCTGTGATTACAGGTCCAGATCCGCCAGCACACCACAGCTCGGAGGAGTTCGACGAGGAGGAGTGTGGTGTGCCGCCAGAGCAGGGGGACCCTGCCATGGCAGTCAGGTCGTCAGCGGGCTCGTTGGCGACCTCGAGGAGGGTGCGTGCGGCTGCACGGCCCGTTAGAAACATAGAAACATAGAAAATAGGTGCAGGAGTAGGCCATTCGGCCCTTCGAGCCTGCACCGCCATTCAATGTGATCATGGCTGATCATCCAACTCAGTATCCCGTACCTGCCTTCTCTCCATACCCCCTGATCCCTTTAGCCACAAGTGCCACATCTAACGCCCTCTTAAATATAGCCAATGAACTGGCCTCAACTACCTTCTGTGGCAGAGAATTCCAGAGACTCACCACTCTCTGTGTAAAGAATGTTTTCCTCATTTCGGTCCTAAAGGAATTCCCCCTTATCCTTAGACTGTGACCCCTTGTTCTGGACTCCCCCAACATCGGGAACAATCTTCCAGCATCTAGCTTGTCCAACCCCTTAAGAATTTTGTAGGTTTCTATAAGATCCCCCCTCAATCTTCTAAATTCCATCGAGTACAAACCGAGTCTATCCAATCTTTCCTCATATGAAAGTACTGACATCCCAGGAATCAGTCTGGTGAATCTTCTCTGTACCCCCTCTATGGCAAGGATGTCTTTCCTCAGATTTGGAGACCAAAACTGTACGCAGTACTCCAGGTGTGGCCTCACCAAAACCCTGTACAACTGCAGTAGAACCTCCCTGCTCCTATACTCAAATCCTTTCGCTATGAATGCTAACATACCATTTGCTTTCTTCACTGCCTGCTGCACCTGCATGCCTACTTTCAATGACTGGTGTACCATGACACCCAGGTCTCGTTGCATCTCCCCCTTACCTAATCTGCCACCATTCAGATAATAGTCTACCCTCATGTTTTTGCCACCAAAGTGGATAACCTCACATTTATCCACATTGTACTGCATCTGCCATGCATCTGCCCATTCACTCAGCCTATCCAAATCACCCTGCAGCCTACAAGCATCCTCCTCACACCTAACTATACCCCCCAGCTTGGTATCATCTGCAAATTTGGAGATGTTGCATTGAATTCCCTCGTCCAAATCATTAATATATATTGTAAATAGCTGGGGTCCCAGCACTGAGCCTTGCGGCACCCCACTAGTCACTGCCTGCCATTCTGAAAAGGACCCGTTTACTCCTACCCTTTGCCTCCTGTCTGCTAGCCAGTTCTCTATCCACATCAATACTGAACCCCCAATACCGTGTGCTTTAAGTTTGTATGCTAATCTCTTATGCTAATCTCTTATGCGGGACCTTGTCGAAAGCCTTCTGAAAGTCTAGATATAACACATCCACTGGTTCTCCCTTATCCACTGGTTCCACTCAGCCCTCCGAGTAGGGGAAGGGCAGGAGCCGAGAAGCCTAACCCTGCCAGGGCTAAGGCATTGCCTGACACGGAGGAGCGGTCAGGTTCCAGGGCTAGACCCGGGGCGGCTGTGAGGTCCAGCCGGCACACCCCGACTCTCGACGCCGGGACGGGTCGGTTGATTCGGGTCTTGTCACGGTCGCCGAGCCCCCCATGGATGGGTGGGCGAGACCACGCGTCGGCAAAGTCCACGATGTGGGCAGCCGGCAAGCCTGCGCGGGCTTCAGGCAGCCATGCTTCAGCTGGTGCCGACACCACGCCGCAAGTGCCCTTAGTGGCAGCGGCTTCAGCTCCCGCTAAACGGAGGCGGTTGAACACGCCCGCGCGGGAATCGCGCAGTTTCGCCTCGGCGGCTGTTAGCGACAACTACCGGCACCGGCTGGGCCTCGATGAGGTGCGGGCCGATGATAGGAGCCCGGTTTTATTTTCAGAGCCGGAGGACTCCGACCACCTGAGTGTTCAGGGTGAAGGGCGTATTGACCGTATGGAGCGGCTGCTGGAGCTCCTGCTTCAACGTCAACAACAGCAGGGCAGCAACAGGCACAGGGCGTCGTCACCAGCCTCTACCATCAGCCTGGAGCAGCAGGAGGAGGAGGTTTTGGTGGATCCCATACCATCTCCGTTGGAGGTGCCAGCGGAGGATCTTCTGGATGTGGCGACCAAATTTGCGGCCCCACATTCATCTGGACTTCCTTTAAACGCAAAGCTGGCAGCCACTGTGGACTTTCTTAACAACCAGCAACTACAGGAAGAAGTCCTCATTCAGGCAATGAGCCGTCACAAGGCTCCATCCAATTGCAACTCCCTCAACGTGCCTGTGGTCAATACGCCGATATGGGGCAACATCAGTGCGGCTATCCGTCAACAAGAGGTAAAATTGCAGCGGATCCTGAAGCTCCTCACGGCCGGTATTACCGCCTTTGCGCGGTCGGTGGACGGGGACGAACTGAATTTGGACCAGGAAGATGCTCTGGCCCTCCTGTGCGCGACTCAGCACGAAATCAACGGGTTTCGCAAAAACAGCATCCGCCCAGCGCTCAATCCGAAGTTTGCAGGATTGTGCAAACCACCGCCGCCGCCGCCGCCCCGTCAGCTCTTTGGGGAGGACCTCTCGAAGAGAGTCAAAGAGCTTGACGAACAAGCCAAAACGGTGGGGATCATGCGCTCTCAGAGTGCCCCCGCACCGTCAGGCTCAAAAGCTCCATACATTCGCTCACGAGGGTCTGCTAGTACCTCGACGAGGACCCACCCTCAAGCTCCACAACGACAGCAACATCAGACCCAGCACCAGGGGTCTTTTTTAGGACAGGGTCGGCAGAGACCCTGGTGGAAAACGAAGACGCCGCGCCCTCAAGCCAACCCAGCACCTCCACGTCCACCCACACGTGTCAAGGACCGCCGGTAACCACGGAGGTGAGGGGGTCTGGTTCTCTCTTTCTCTTTGTTTAACTTCACATGTTGGTGGTCGCCTTCGGTGGTTTTTGGGTGCATGGGGTAATTTTACTGGTGACGAGTATGTGTTGCAGAATATTCAGGGGCATAAAATTGAGTTTATTAATGGCGACATTCCTCCATCCCAGCACATGCCCGCTCGAACGTTTAAATTATCTGCTGCAGAACAGGCAGCAGGCTACAAGGAACTTTTAAGTCTTGAACAGAAGGGAGTGATTGAGAGAGCGGTGCAGGAGCCAGTTGAATTTGTTTCGAATATATTCACCAGACCTAAGAAGGATGGAGGTTGTCGTGTCATTATTGATCTAACCCGTTTGAATACTTTTGTAACATATACTCATTTTAAAATGGATACGTTTGAAACAGCCAAATCATTGATTTCTCATGGTTGCTTTATGGCATGCATCGATTTGAAAGACGCATATTATTCAGTATCCATCCAGAAATACGACAGAAGGTTTTTGAAATTCATCTGGATGGGGCAACTCTGGCAGTACAAGGCTTTGCCTAATGGGCTCACCACAGCCCCTAGATTGTTCACTAAATTAGTGAAACCAATTATGGCTTATTTGAGACAACGACACCATATAGTTATGGCCTATTTAGATGATATCTTAATTGTGGGCCACACCCTGGAATTGCCTGAACAGGGTGTTGCAGCTGCTGTCAATATATTTCAACAATTAGGGTTTATTGTCCATCCAGAGAAATCAAAGTTCTGCCCTGCCCGGGTGATTAATTACCTAGGGTTCACGGTGAACTCTATGAGCATGAGGGTTACCATTCCAATTAACAAGATTGAGGAGGTTACCCAGGTGTGTCAAGATTTAATCCGCACCAATATACCATCGATTCGGCATTCAGCTACAGTCATTGGGAAGCTTGTAGCTTTGTTTCCGGCAGCGCGATATGGACCTTTGCATTATCAGAATTTGCAAAGAGCTAAAATTGCTGCGTTAAAACAGAACGCTGGTCATTATGATCGATCAATGCAGCTGCCATCCGAAGCGATAAATGAGTTGCAATGGTGGGTGTGTCACATTAGCAGCTCATTCAAGCCTATCAGGGAGGCTAATCCGGTGGTATATTTGCAGACTGATGCAAGCTCTAATGGCTGGGGAGCTACAGATAATTGCTCTAGTTGTGGGGGCAGATGGGACACCCTTGAGTCAACGATGTTGTTGACTCAAGGGATTAACTATTTGGAGTTGCTGGCAGCATTCCACGGACTTCGTGCGTATTGTTCCAAGCTTGTTGGAGCACATGTCCGTCTCCAAATAGACAACACCACAGCAGTGGCATACTTAAACCATATGGGTGGTACCAGGTCAGTTTCGTGTGACAACTTGGCTGGACTGGGGGAATTGGTTTTTCTATGCCTTCCCCCCCGTTTTGCCTCATCAGTCGGGTATTGCGAAAGATTCAGGCAGATGCTGCCAAGGGCATCCTTATTATACCCGACTGGCCCACACAGCCTTGGTATCCGGTGGTCTTTGACATGCTCAACGAACCTTGGGTCCTTTTGAAGGGTTGCCCACAATTGGTTACTCACCCTGTCTCAGGGGAGCCACATCCCTGCCATGGCTATTTAAATTTGTTGGCTTGCAGGTTCTGAACAGGCCGTTAGTCCAATACGGCCTCTCAGCTCGGACCATGGATACCATCGGGGCGTCGTGCATCACGTACGATGACGTGACAATAACCGACGTCCTGGAATTCCTCGCGGGGTTGCACCATGATGAACACTTAAGTTACAGTGCCATCAACAGCGCCAGAAGTGCGCTATCATTCTACCTCAATATTGAGGTAGGATCCAACAGGCTAGTGTCCAGACTCATGCGGGGTATATTCAATATGAATCCGCCTACACCACGCTATAATATCACCTGGGATGTCAGGGACGTATTAAACCTGCTCAGGACGTGGTCTCCCATGGAAGGGCTCCAACTGGACCAACTCACCATGAAGCTGGTGATGTTACTAGCGCTGACTTCAGCTCAGAGGGTACAGACACTACACAAACTTCGTGTCGACAGAATGACATCTACCCCTACAGAAGTAGTCTTTTTCATTGACGAGCTACTAAAGCAGCATAGACCTGGGTGCACAGGGCTGCAGCTGAAGTTCCCGGCATAACCCGCAGATGCTAGGCTATGTTTAGCCTCACATATCCGCCACTATGTCAAGGTGACGGCACGCATCAGAGGAATGGAGAGATACCTGCTTGTCACTCATAAGAGACCTCATCATCGAGTGACAGTCCAGACGATATCCAGGTGGCTTCGAGTCGTCTTGGGTAAGTCAGGTATCGACACTAATGTGTTCAAGTCTCATTCCACCAGGGCTGCATCGACGGCAGCGGCGAGGAATATGGAGGTGCCTATGGACCAAATTGTCGCCACAGCAGGATGGGCTAATGAAGCTGTGTTCCAGCGTTTTTATAACAAGCCTGTTGCTGCTCCTCTACAGATCGCAGAAGCCGTGCTGAATGCAGGTCAAGAACGTGGAGATGTCCCCGCATGAGGGGTTTTTGATTTGTTATTAACAAATATGCTCTTGTTTTGCAGTATGAACTATTGAGCAAGTTTGTTCCTCCCATCCATCCCTGGTAGTGGTGTGTCAGCATGGACGTGGTCCAGGGCGTGTAATCACAGAAGCTTTGAAGTCTTCACGAAGTCACTCACGTGACTCCGAAATGAAATAATAAGATTGAACGAGAACTTACCAGTTCGAAGGTTGATCTTTATTTTATGAGGAGTCGAAGTGAGGGATTTCGTGCCCTCCTCGCCCAACCCTCAGTCACCTTCATCTGGTAATCCTAGTCACTTCAATCTTACTATGCGAAGTCATTTCTATTGTTGGTTTCTGTGATTCCACGCCGCTACTTTGAAGTATGTCGAGCATGCGCGCCGGCGGGCTCTTCACGAAATCCCTCACTTCGACTCCTCATAAAATAAAGATCAACCTTCGAACTGGTAAGTTCTCGTTCAATCTTACTATTCTCATGTCATGCCCTCATGTTATGAATCTTCCATACCCTCAATGGGAAAATTTTATCCACGTCAACTCTGTCTATCCCTTTCATCATTTTAAAGACCTCAATCAAGTTCCCCCTTAACCTTCTGCGCTCCAAAGAATAAAGACCCACTTGTTCAACCTTTCTCTGTAACTTAGTTGCTGGAACCCAGGCAACATTCTAGTAAATCTCCTCTGTACTCTCTCTCTATTTTGTTGATATCCTTCCTATAATTAGGCGACCAAAATTGTACACCATACTCCAGAATTGGTTGCACCAATGCCTTGTACAATTTTAACATTACTTCCCTACTCCTATATTCAATGCTCTGATTTATAAAGGCCAGCACACCAAAAGCTTCCTTTGCCACCCTATTTACATGCGATTCCACCCTCAGGGAACTATGCACAGTTATTCCTAGATCCCTCTGTTCCACAGCATTCCTCAATTCCCTACCATTTACCATGTACGTCCTATTTTGATTTGTCCTGCCAAGATGTAGCACTTCACACTTATCAGCATTAAACTCCATCTGCCACTCTTCCAAATGGCCCAAATCTCTCTGTAGATTTTGCAAATCTACTTCATTATCCACAGCACCACCTATCTTAGTATCAGCTGCATACTTACTTATCCAATTTCCACTCCATCATCTAGATCATTGATGTACATGACAAACAACAGTGGACCCAGCACAGTTCCCTGAGGCACCCCACTGGTCACCGGCTTCCAACCTGACAAACAGCCATCCACCATTACTCTCTGGCATCTTCCATTCAGCCACTGTTGAATCCATCTTGCTACTCCGCCATTAACACCCAAAGATCGAACCTTCTTAACCACCTTCCATGGGGAGCCTTGTCAAAGGCCTTACTGAAATCCATATATACAACATCCACTGCTTTACCCTCATCAATTTCCCGAGCAACCTCTTCAAAAAATTCAAGAAGGTTTGTCAAACATGACCTTCCAGGCACAAATCCATGTTGACTGTTCTTGATCAGACCCTGTTTATCCAGATACTTATATATATTATCTCTAAATATCCTTTCCATTAATTTGCGCACCACTGACGTCAAACTCACCGGTCTATAATTGCTAGGTTTAGTCTTTGATCCCTTTTTAAACAATGGAATAACATGCGCAGTACGCCAATCCTCCGGCACTATTCCCGTTTCGAATGATATTTGAAATATTTCTGACATAGCTCCTGCTATTTCTACACTAACTGCCCTCAATGTCCTAGGGAATATCCTGTCAGGACCTGGAGACTTGTCCACTTTTATGTTTTTCAAAAGTGTCAGTATTTTCTTCTCTTTGAATCTCATAGTTTCCATAGCTATACTTTTTTCCCTTGCCTCACAGAGTTCAATATCCTATACAGAAGAAAATAAATTGTTCAATATCTCCCCCATCTCTTTTGGCTCTGCAGATAGCTGTCCATTCTGGCTCTCTAATGGTCCAATTTTATCCCTCGTTATCCTTTTGCTATTAATATAGCTGTAGACACCGTTTGGATTTATTTTCACCTTTCTTGCCAAAGCAACCTCATATCTTCTTTTAGCTTGTCTTATTTCTTTCTTAAGATTCTTTTTACATCTTTATGCTCATCTAGCACCTCATTTACTCCATGCCTCCTATAATTATTGTAGATATCTCTCTTTTTTCGAACCGTGTTCAATTTCCCTTGAAAACCGTGGCTCTTTCCGATTTTTACTATTTCCTTTCAACCGAACAAGGGAAATAAAGATTCTGTACTCTTACAATTTCCCCTTTAAATGTCCTCTATTTCTCTTCTACATCCTTCCCATAAAACAAAATGTCCCAATTCACTCCTTTTAAATCATTACGCATTCCCTCAAAGTTAGCCTTTCTCCAGTCAAAAATCTTAAACCTAGGTCTAGTTCTGACCCTCTCCATAATTATATTGAAACTAATGGTTGTGTGATCACTGGTCCCGAGGTGCTCACCAACGCACGTCTGTCACCTGACCTGCCTCATTTCCGAACAGGAGGTCCAGCACTTCCCCTTCTCTGGTCGATACCTCTATGTATTGCTGCAAACTATCCTGCACACATTTTACAAACTCCAAACCATCCAGCCCACTTACAGAATGTGTTTCCCAGTCTATTTTTTGGAAAATTGAAATCTCCCACAATCACTGCCTTGTGCTTACTACTAATATCTGCTATCTCCTTACATATTAGCTCTTCCAATTCTCGCTCCCCATCTGGCGGTCTATAATACACCCCTAAAAGTGTTGCTGCACCTTTCCCACTTCTCAGTTCCACCCAAATAGCCTCTCTAGACGAGCCCTCTAATCTATCCTGTCAAAGCACTGCTGTAATATCTTCTCTGACAAGCAATGCAACACCTCTACCGCTGGTCCCTCCAATTCTATCACACCTTAAGCAACGAAATCCTGGAATATTTAGTTTCCAATCACAACCGTCCCGCAACCATGTTTCACTGATTGCCACAACATCATATTTCCAGGTGTCAATCCAGGCTCTAAGTTCATCCACTTTCTTACAATGCTCGTAGCATTGAAATATACACATTTTAGAAACCCACCATCCCTTATTCTCTGTTTATTATGTTTTTCCTCTTTCTCGCCTACATTTTGGGTCCGAGTGCTTCCCTTCTCTGCCTCTTCCCCCTCACCCTGTCCTCTAGCCCCCTCTACCCGAGTCCCCCCCCCCTCCAGCCTTTCTAGTTTAAAGTCTCCTTTGCCAATCTCCCCGCCAGGATATTTGTTCCCCTCGGGTTCAAGTGCAACCCGTCCTTTTTATACAGATCATGCCTTCCCCAGAAGAGGTTCCAGTGATCAAGAAACTTGAGTCCCTGCCCACTGCACTAGTCCCTCAGCCACGCATTTATCCTCCACCTCATTCCATTTCTGCTCTCAGGATTACTGCCTGTGTCATGTGGCACAGGCAGTAATCCTAAAATTGTTACTGTTTTGGTCCTTCTCCTTAAATTTCCCCCCAACTCCCTAAATTCTCCTTTCAGGACCTCTGCTATTTTTCTGCCCATGTCATTGTTATCAATGTGTACCACAACATCAGTCTCCTCTCCCTCCCTTTTCAGAATCTTTTCGACACGTTCTGACACATCCGAGACCCTGGCACCAGGGAGGCAAACTACCATCCGGGTCTCCCGACTGCTTCCACAGAATCGCCAATCTGACCCCCTAACTATAGAGTCCCCTATTACAATTGCCCTCCTCTTTTTGCTAACATTCTGAGCATCAGGGCCGTTCTCTGTGCCGGAGGCCCGGCCGCTGTTGCTGCCCCCAGGTAGGCTGTCCGCTCCAATCGTACTCGAACATGAGTACCTATTTTCCAGGTGTACAGCCACCGGGGTACTCTCTAGTCCCTGCCTCTGCCCCTTGCCCTTCCTAACAGTGACCCACTTGTCTGCCTCCCGCGGTCTGGGAGTCATCACATCCCTGTAACTCCTCTCTATGACCTCCTCACTCTTCCTGACCAGACGGAGGTCATCGAGCTGCTGCTCCAGGTTCCTAACACAATCCTTTAGGAGCCCCATCTCGACACACCTGGCGCAGATGTAGACGTCTGGAGGGCTATCAGCTTCCCTGACCTCCCACACCTGACATCCACAACAGTACACTGCCCTGGCCTTCATACTCCCCCTTACACAGGATACAATATCAACACAATACAAAGTACACTACAAACTGCTGGAATCTGACTGCTCATCAGCAGCTTACCCTAGTCCACTCCCGACCAATCAGCGGCTTCCTAAAAAAACCCACTTCTCCGAATGGAACGTTCTGGATTTGGGAAAACCAGCCCCGCGCTGGATTTTTATCCTTTCCGGTCGGGTGTGGCTCCTCCCCCTCCTCCTCTTCCAACAGCTCCTGTGGGCCTCACGATGTGTGGTGCTTTTACAGTGACTACACACTGCTTGCGTTGCCATGCTCTGGCTTTATGTCCTTTTAGGCCACACCTGAAGCACACAATGTCCGCGCTCTCCACACCCCGGTCACTTGCACTTGTCGTGGCGCGTCTCACACTCGGTTGCACACGCACCTTCATGACATTGTCGTCGGATGCTGCTGCACGCATCTTTTCCGTGTCTTCGTAGCTCCGTAGTTTAGTTTGAAATTCGGCAAAGACATTGCCTGCTCACTTTGCGTGACATGGATAGCAAATGGTTTGAAAGATTCAGGCAGTCCCTTCAGAATCATTGCAGCTAACAGTCCGTCGCTCAAAACCTCACCAGCGTTTCTCATTGCTGTGATGGCTGTCTCTGCCCGTATAACATATTCACTTGCACTCTCGCTGCTCAACTTTTGAAGTGAAGTCAGTTCTGACTACAGGCGTATTACACGTGGCTTTCCCTTACCTGCTAAATAATCTCTCAAAATAGTTAGCGCTTTCCGCCCATTGTCCGCTGCTTCTCGCATTACCAGCGACACACTTTTGTCATCCAGAAACTGGATTAGCTCAGCATATGCCTCTGCATTTTTAGCCTCGTCTCCTTCTTCATCGGCGGTAGGCTCTTTCAAGATGGTATCCTTTAGCCCTTGCAACCGAAGACGGCCCAAAGATTTCGTCTCCCACAACTCATAGTTCTTTTCATCTCCGTCAAAAACTAACCAAGACCAGCGGCTAATCGACTGGGCGCTCCGTCTACTCGTGGTGCTAGCATAGCATGTTAACTCTCACCGGACACGCGGTACGTCGCGACGTTTCTCTCGGTGGTACATTCCTGGATAACTGTCTCTGGGCACCTCTGGGTAACTCTAGGTAACTCTGGGCCCATAACCTGTTAGCAGAGGTGAATTGTGCAGCGGCTCTTGCAGCCTACCCAGCGCTAGACCGAAGATAATTCCGGAGGAGTAAAAACACAGTGGGGCATCAGTCTTGCTCAAACTGGGGAAAAAACCTTTATTGACACGTCAATAACAGCACCTCTCATCGGCTGTTATCATTGCCAGTTATTCACTACCTGCCACAACTTTGTCTGGGTAACAATACAACATTAAGATTAACTTCTTTACAATTAAGAGTATATTTTTCATATATGTCAACAGTTTAACAGGAAATCCATAGACTGAGAACAAAGGGCTTTTCACAGGTAGCCTTTGATGAAAGGGCTCAGATGCAAATCGAGTGAGAAGGAAACAAGATAATATGTGGAGTGTAGAGTGGGTGGGGACGTGCGGGTTGGCGGTGAGGAGGGAACAAACAGATAATGGCAACGTTTTCAGGAGAGTTGGAGCAGAAGTACACCAAGTTCAAATCAGCCATCATTACATTTCTAACAGAAGCGCTGCATATTAATTCACCACCATTCGCGCAATCTTGTTTATAACAGGAAATAAACGGACTGAAATGAAGTACTTTTCATATCAGGCACCAGTAACATTTTTTGAAAGGCCACAGATGCAAATTAAGCCACAGATGAAAACCAGAATCAATGGGAGATAGTGGAGTGAGGAGAGAGGGAGGAAAAGATAGTTGTCAAGGTCGTTTGAATTTCTGGACATTGTGGTTCTAATGGAAACATTCCACTGGTTAAATCTCCCCTCTGCTGTTATCATGTTTATAATGGCAGTTCAATGAGAACAAGGCATCAGTCAGGCAGTCAGTCAATGTTATTTGTATCGCACATTTAAAAAGAACTCATGTTAACCAAAATGCTTTACATCAGTGCAGATACTAATGTGCTGCATACATTGGTACACACACCTAACAATACATACATACACTGTTTACAGCATGAAAGCAAAGAATGAAAGAATGGGTCGGCTGGGCTTGCATTCACCGCAATTTAGAATGATGAGAGGGGATCTAATAGAAACATTTAACATTCTTACAGGTTTGGACAGGCAAGATGCAGGAAAAATGTTCCCGATATTGTGGAGTCCAGAGCCAGGGGTCACAGTTTAAGAATAAGCGGTAGATCATTGAGGACTGAGATGTGGAAAAACGTTTTCACCCAGAGAGTTGTGAATCTGTGAATCTGTGGGATTCTCTGCCACAGAAGGCAGTGGAAGCCAATTCACTGGATGTTTTCAAGAGAGAGTTAGATTTAGCTCTTTGGGTTAAAGGAATAAAGGGATAGTCCAGTCAAGTCAAGAGAGTTTATTGTCATGTGCCAGATAGGACAATAAACTCTCTTGTGCGCATGCGCCGAACTGAGAGGCTGCAAGTCCTTGTAGCTCCGAGTTTTGTTTCATGTTTTAGTGTTTAGAGTGTTTTGTAGTGCTTTGTTTAGTGTTTTGTTTAGTTTTTAAAACATATAAATTAGGTGCAGGAGCAGGCCACTTGGCCCTTCGAGCCTGCACCGCCATTCAATATGATCATGGCTGATCATCCAAATCAGTATCCCGTACCAGCCTTCTCTCCATACCTTCTGATCCCCTCATCCATAAGTGCCACATCTAACGCCCTCTTAAATATAGCCAATGAACTGACCTCGACTACCCTCTGTGGCAGAGAGTTCCAGAGACCCACCACTCTCTGTGTGAAAAAAGTCCTTCTCATCTCGGTCCTAAAGGATTTCCCCCTTATCCTTAAGCTGTGACCACTTGTCCAGCACCTCCCCAACATCGGGAACAATCTTCCTGCATCCAGCCTGTCCAACCCCTTAAGAATTTTGTAAGTTTCTATAAGATCCCCTCTCAATCTCCTAAATTCTAGTGAGTATAAACCGAGTCTATGCAGTCTTTGTTCATAATACAGTCCTGACATCCCAGGAATCAGTCTGGTGAACCTTCTCTGCACTCCTTCTATGGCAATAATGTCCTTCCTCAGATTTGGAGACCAGAACTGTACACAATACTCCAGGTGTGGTCTCACCAAGACCCTATACAACTGAAGTAGAACCTCCCTACCCCTATACTCAAATCATTTTGCTATGAAAGCTAACATACCATTCGCTTTGTTCACTGCCTGCTGCACCTGCATGCCTACTTTTAATGACTGGTGTACCATGACACCCAGGTCGCGCTGCATCTCCCCTTTTCCTAATCGGCCACCATTTTAATAATAGTCTGCTTCCCTATTTTTGCCACCAAAGTGGATAACCTCACGTTTATCCACATTATACTGCACCTGCCATACATTTGGCCACTCACCCAGCCTATCCAAGGCCCCTTGCAGTCTCCTAGCATCCTCCTCACAGCTAACACTGCCCTCCAGCGTCGCCTATCTCCTTCGCTCCTTAGATGCTGCTGCACCCGCTGAGTTTCTCCAGCTTTTTGTGTAACCCTCGATTCTCCAGCATCTGCAGTTCCTTCTTTAACACCCTAGTGTCATCCTTAAACTTGGAGATATTGCCTTCAATTCCCTCATCCAGATCATTAATGTATATTGTAAATAGCTGGGGTCCCAGCACTGAGCCTTGCGGTACCCCACTAGTCACTGCCTGCCATTGTGAAAACGACCCGTTTACTCCGACTCTGTGCTTCCTGTTTGCCAGCCAGTTCTCTATCCACATCAATACTGAACCCCCAATGCCGTATGCTTTAAGTTTATATACTAATCTCTTACGTGGGGCCTTGTCGAAAGCCTTCTGGATGACCAGATACACCACATCCACTGTTTTTGTTTAGTTCTTGTCAAGGACAAGGACAAGGACCGGACTTGGATACAAGTCCTTGTAGCTCCGAGTTTTTGTTTAGTGTTTTTAGCGAGGAGGCAGCGCTGCCGGGCCACACAATCGCCAGACTTTCCGGTGCTCTCTCCCTCTTTCGCTCGGTAACCTCCTGGATAATCATGTGCCTCTAGGCTAACAACTAGCCAAGCTACATCCAGGCCTCCAGAACACCAACTAACTCAGGTTACCTCCAAGGCTACTCCCAGGCCTTCAGGCTAATCAGCTAGCCCATGCAACATAACCATATAACCATATAACAATTACAGCACGGAAACAGGCCTTATCGGCTTTTCCAGTATGTGCCGACCATTTATTTTCCCCTAGTCTCATCTACCTGCACTCAGACCATACCCCTCCATTCCCTTCCCGTGCATATACCTATCCACTTTACTTTTAAATGTTAAAATCGATCCTGCCTCCACCACTTCTGCTGGAAGATCATTCCACACAGACACCACTCTCTGAGTACAGACGTTCCCCCTTATGTTACCCCTAAACTTCTGTCCCTTAATTCGCATGTCATGCCCTCCTGTTTGAATCTTCCCTACCCTCAATGGGAAAAGCTTATCCATGTCAACTCTGTCTATCCCTTTCATCATTTTGAAGACCTCAATCAAGTCCCCCCTTAACATTCTGCGATCCAAAGAATAAAGACCTAACTTGTTCAACCTTTCTCTGTAACTTAGTTGCTGGAACCCAGGCAACATTCTAGGCCTCCAGGATTCCAGCTGCCCTAGGCCACCTCCAGACCTCCAGGATGGCCTATGTTGCGCTAACACAGGTCCAGGAAATGCTATACTCACAGAAAGATCACTTCGCTGAGCTCCTTCAACAACAACAGCATAACTGTAAAGACTTCATTAAACTCATCCTGGACAGCTGGAACAAACGGCTAGATGAGCTAACAAGAGAAAACCAAGAACTTAAAATGAGTCTCCAGTACACTCAAAACGAAGTTGAGACTCTCAAATCCAATTACAGCAACCATTCTACTGAATTGAAAGCACTGCAGACGGAGCGGCTCAAAGGCTGCGAGGGGCGCCTCTCCACAGATGCAAAGATGGACTATCTTGAGGGCCAACCTAGAAGGAATAATTTGGTCTTTGAGGGTCTACCTGAATCACCTAATGAGACGTGGGCTGAGTCGGAGGATAAAGTCCGTAAACTACTGGTGGAAAATCTGAAAATGGGTCAACAGCACGCCATAGAGATGGAGCGTGTACACCGTACAGCCAAACCAGCTCAGAATGGCAGATCCAGACCAGTGGTGGTTAAGTTCCTCCGATACAAGGATAAGCAGGCGGTCCTCGCAAAGGCCAAATTCCTCAAAGGTACAGCCATTTTAATCAATGAAGATTTTACTGAAGCGTTCGCCAAAAGCGGAAGGAGCTGCTCCCAGCAATGCGTGCAGCACGGGATCGCGGGGACACTGCTTACTTAAGGCTCGACCGTCTTATTGTCCATCCTGCCAACCAACGCAAAGCATCAAGTGAGACAGTAGCCTAGTCTACTCCCCGCCGGACTGGTCAGTGTTGGATGCTGCTGCATTACCTTTTTTATGGATTTGAACTCTTTAAGCTCACTCACAGATAATGGGTCAAACTCAGGACAATTCTATAGCCTCTAATCCTTTCATCACATGTAATACTGATAATGATGCAGGCATGATGAACTCTATAATGCTGATATGAACTGTGATGGCTTGAAGAATGGTAATGTATCATGTCAATATTACTCTGACGATCAGTTCATCAATTTGTTACAGTCCTCCAGATTCTGATTCCGTCACATTTATTGATGCCCTCTGTCTGACGCTAGAAATTATAACCAAAGAACGTAAAATGTGTTTTCTACTTGGAGACTTAAACATCAACCTCCTTAAAAGCGATTCACCTCTCTCGACAGATTTCCTTCATGTTCTCTTTTCAACACACTTTTATCCATTGATACATAAACCGGCGAGAATAACCAGCACCTCAGCTTCACTCATTGATAACATCTTGGCAAACTGTCTGGATTACAAAATGTCATCTGGTATATTGTTAGCTGATATCTCTGATCATCTCCCTATATTCCAAATTGTACATATCAACTCAAACAGAATAAGTAAGCTGTGATCATAAGGGAACAGAATGTCACAAATATACCAATAGAAATATGGAAGCTTTTAAATGTGTAATTGGTGGACAATCATGGGATGAGGTTCTTAGGCTGCAAGATGTCAATGAAGCTTATCAGGCATTCATTTCCCTTATTAATACCTCTTTGGAGAAATGCTTTCCCTTAATTTCTACCAAGATTAAGAAAGCTGCCTCATTTGACAAACCCTGGTTCACTAAAGAATTGAAGAAACGCATTTTGATTCAAAATAAACTATACAAGAAATCTATTTTGTATCCCACACCATTCAATGTGGAATCATATAAAGTTTACAAACATAATCTTACTCACTACTTAAGGCAAGTAAAAAATAAATACTTTACTGATAAATGAATGCAAGCGTCAAATGACATCAAATGAATTTGGAACCTCATCAACCAAGTGCTAAATCGTAAAAAAAAGCCTCACCTGCTGTGCTCACAGTGATGTTAGGAAGAGATGGTACTATTCATAACCCAAAGGAGATAGTTGATGGTTTTAATGATTTTTTTTGTCAACGTTGGGTCCTCCTTGGCTTCAACCATTAAGGACTCCAATGAAGCCCCTTGTAAATTGATTAACGGTCAATTCTCTACTTTGTCCCCCTTGTCCCAAAGAAGTCTACAACATAATTGTGAGTCTAAAGAACTCTGCAGAAGGCCATGATGGAGTTAGAACCACTCTCTTGTTTGAATCTTCCCTACCCTCAATGGGAAAAGCTTATCCATGTCAACTCTGTCTATCTCTTTCATCATTTTAAAGAGGCCAATCAAGTACCCCTTAACCTTCTGCGCTCCAAAGAATAAAGACCTAACTTGTTCAACCGTTTTCTGTAACTTAGTTGTTGGAACCCAGGCAGCATTCTAGTAAATCTCCACTGTACTCTCTCTATTTTGTTGACATTCTTCCTATAATTAGGCCACCAAAATTGTACACCATACTCCAGAATTGGTCTCACCAATGCCTTGTACAATTTTAACATTACTTCCATACTCTTATATTCAATGATCTGATGTATTAAGGCCAGCACACCAAAAGCTTTCTTTACAACCCTATCTATATGCGATTCCACCTTCAGGGAACTATGCACAGTTATTCCTAGATCCCTCTGTTCCACAGCATTCCTCAATGCCCTACCATTTACCATGTACGTCCTATTTTGATTTGTCCTGGCAAGATGTAGCACCTCACACTTATCAGCATTAAACTCCATCTGCCATCTTTCAGCCCACTCTTCCAAATGGCCCAAATCTCTCTGTAGACTTTGAAAATCTACTTCATTATCCACAGCACCACCTATCTTAGTATCATCTGCATACTTACTTATCCAATTTTCCACCCCATCATCTAGATCATTGATGTACATGACAAACAACAGTGGACCCAACACAGATCCCCGAGGCGCCCCACTGGTCACCGGCTTCCAACCTGACAAACAGCCATCCACCATTACTCTCTGGCATCTCCCATTCAGCCACCGTTGAATCCACCGTGCTGCTCCGCCATTAACACGCAAAGATTGAACCTTCTTAACCAACTTTCCATGGGGTACCTTGTCAAAGGCCTTACTGAAATCCATATAGACAACATCCACTGCTTTACCCTCATCAATTTCCCTACTAGCCTCTTGAAAAAATTCAAGAAGGGTTGTCAAACATGACCTTCCAGGCACAAATCCATGTTGACTGTTCTTGATCAGATCCTCTTTATCCATGATGACTGTTCTTGATCAGACCGTGTAGATGTGGGTATTGGGGGTAGAGGGGTAGAGGGGGGTAGAAGGGGGGATAAGGAGGGGATAGAGGGGGTAGAGGGGGGTAGAGGGGGTAGAGGGGGATTGAAGGAATAGAGGTGGTTAGATGCGGATAGATGGGTGATAGAGGGGGTTAGGGGGGATAGATTGGGTTAGAGCGGTTAGAGGGGGGTAGAGGGGATACCGGGGATAGAGGGGAGAAGAGGGGATAGAGCGGGTAGAGGGGGTAGTGGGGGTAGAAGGGGTAGAGGGGGTAGAGGGGGATAGAGGGCGTAGAGGGGATAGACGGGGTAGAGGGGGTAGAGGGTGAAGAGTGGATGGGGGTAGATGTGGGTAGAGTGGGTAGACGGGGAAGAGTGGATATAGGGGGTAGAATGGGGATAGAGAGGGGATAGAGGGGGTAGAGGGGGTAGTGTGGTTAGTGGAGTGTGTTGGGGATAGAGTGGGTAGATGGGGTAGAGGGGTTTGCCAGCGTGGGTCCGCCGGTGCTGCCTCAACCCCCGTGAGCTGACAAACTCCTCACCGTAATATGGGCAGTCGTAGGGCTGGCCACTGGTGTGCACGCGCTGGTGAGACAGGGCGTGGGACTCAACGGCAAAGCATTCTCCACACACCGGGCTGGGGAAGGGACGGTCGCCTGTGTGCACGCACTGGTGGGACAGCAGCTTGGAGGAGCTGATGAAGCCGTTGCCGCACCGGGGGCAGGTGAAGGGTGCTCGCTGGTGTAGGTGCGCAGTTGCAGCAGCAGTTTGCTGGATTGGGTGAAGCCCTTGCTGCACTGGGCACAGGTGTACGACCGCACCCCGGCGTGCACGTGCCTGTGCTGCTTCAGCTCTGGAGAACTTGAAGCCTTTGCCGTAGTCGGAGCAGGTGAAGGGCCGCTCACTGCTGTGCATCCGCCGGTGCTCCTGCAGCCCCGACAACCGGCCAATGCTCTTACCTCAGGTGGAGCAGCCAGATGGCTTCTCGCCGGTGCACCTTCATGCGTTTCGCCATTTTGAATCACTTGCCACAGTCAGAGCAGGGCCTCTCGCTTGAGAGCACGCGGTTGTGCTGCTGCAGGTGATCGTAGCGGGTGAAGCTCTTGCCGCATTCTGAGCAGTTGAAGAGACGTTCTCCCGTGTGCTCCCGCCGGTGGATCTCCAGCTCGCTCGGGCACTGCCAGGCCTTGCCACACATGTCGCACTCATAACGCTTCTCCTTGTTGTGCCCCTTCATTTGATCCTCCATCGAAGCTCAGCCACTCGAAGCTCAGCCCGCGCACCGAACAGATGGGTGGGGGGGGGGGGGGGGCTCACCAGCGCCCAGGCCACCCTCAATGGCCGCTCACATCCCCTTCTCTCCGACCACAGCAACGGCTCCTAAACCCTGCATGAGGAGAACACAGAGGATCACCAAGCTGGCAAACAGGACATTACTCGCACATATTGGGTGCGTTTTGGCGGGAGGAAACCGTTATATAATTTTGCACGGCACAGTGGCGCAGCGGTACAGCTGCTGCCTCACCGCCAGAGGCCCGGGCTCGATCCTGACTACGGGTGCTGTCTGTGTGGGGTTTGTACATTCTTCCCTTAACCTGCGTAAGTTTTCTCTCTGGGTTGTCCGATTTCCTCCAACATTTCAAAGACCTTCAGGGGTGTAGATTAATCGGCCTCCGCAAAATTGTTAAACTGTCCCTATTGTAAATTGTCCCTATTGTCCTTTGTCCATTGCCTATTGTCCATAATGTGCGTAGGATAGCGCTAGTGTACAGGGTGGTCGCTGGTCGGAGCGGACTCCGCGGGACGAAAGACTACCTGGATCTTCCACGCTGCATCTCTAAACTAAACTAAACCAAAGACGGGGCTCCAACCAAAACGTCACCACACCGATGCTGCCTGACCCGCTGAGATACTCCAGCACTTTGTGTCTGTCTTCTCCACAGATGCTGCCTAATCTGCTGAGTTACTACAGCACTTTGTGTCTATCCTCTCCACAGATGCTGCCTGACCCGCTGAGTTACTCCAGCACTTTGTGTCTATCTTCTCCACAGATGCTGCCTGACCCGCTGAGTTACTCCAGCACTTTGTGTCTATCCTCTCCACAGATGCTGCCTAATCCGCTGAGATACTCCAGCACTTTTTCATAGAGTGATACCTCGTTGGAAAGAGGCCCTTCGGCCCAACATGTACCCACACTCCTGGATCCCTCGGCTCCACATACCCTGCCATTCACAGTGAAGATCCTGCCCTGGTTTGACTTCCTAAACTGCAACACCATCCCCACCCCCAAACAATGTGACCTCCTCCCTGTGGCTCCCTGCTGCCGCCGCCTCCTGCTCCTTACCTCCCTCTGCTCCCTCCGCCTCCTCCCTACCCCCAAACAATGTCACCCATTCCCACCTGATTCCCTACCCCCCATCTCTCTCCCCCCCAGTTCCCTGCCCCCATTCACCCCCTTGGCACCAAACCCACTACTATTCTTAAATGGACGGCAAGGAAATTATTGAAGGATTGTTTGTGCGTTGTGGCTGCATATGTAAGAAAGGCCTATGACAGTGTCGAAAATATTATACACCTTGCAGGGCTCTCACTTTTTTTTTCTCTATTGTCAGCCGGGCAACCTTGGCAGGTTTTTAAGTTGCCAAATGACGGTTAAGGTGGTCATTTAAGATGGTTTGCATGACGCGTTCGATAATGTGCTCGGACGAATTGCGTAGTTCCCAGTCGGAATTATACTCAATGAAGCATTCACATTTAATTTCTGCTTCAAATAAAGTCGCAAACCAAACATATTCCCGATCACGACATGATATATACCACAATGACATGCAGCAAAATTATAATACAGTATCTCAACTCTTTTTACACGTTGCAATGAATGCAATTTTTATTATTTCTTTCCATTTCCCAACTCCCCATCCTTTTCCGAATCTGACCTTTCTGTCCTGGGCCTCCATGGCCAGAGTGAGGCCCACCGCAAATTGGAGGAGCAGCTCCTCATATTTGCTTGAGTAGTTTACACCCCAGCGGTATGAACAATGGCTTCTCTAATTTCAGGTACTCCTTGCTTTCTCCCTCCTTCCCCTCCCATTCCCAGCTTTCCCATAGCCTACAGTCTCCGCCTCTTCCTTTCTTTCTCCTGTCCTGCCCCCGACATCAATCTGAAGAAGGGTCTGGACCTGAAAAGTCGTCTATTCATGCGCTGCCTTACCCGCTAATTTTCTCCAGCTTTTTTGTCTACCAATGGAATCCCACCACTGGCCACATCTTCTCATCTCCTCCCCGGTTGGCTTTCCACAGAGACCGCTCCCTCCGTAACTCCCTGGTCAATTCGTCCCTTCCATTTGTACAGTTTTCTTCTCCAAATCTGAGAAAATACATTCTTGCCACAGAGGGGGTACAGAGAAGATTCACCAGACTGATTCCTGGAATGTTAGGGCCTTCATATGAGGTAATACTTGATAGACTTGGCTTGTACTCGCTTGAATTTGAAGTGATGGGGGATCTTATAGAAACATATAAAATTCTTAAGGGGTTGGATATGCTAGATGCAGGAAGGTTGTTCCCGATGTTGGGAAGGTCCAGAAAAAGGGGCACAGTCTAAGTGTAAGGGGGATTTCCTTTTGGACCGAGATGAGGAAAACATTTTTCACACAGAGAGTGGTGAGTGTCTGGAATTCTCTGCCACAGAAGGTAGTTGAGGCCAGTTCATTGGCTATATTTAAGAGGGCGTTAGATGTGGCCCTTGTGGTTAAAGGGATCAGGGGGTATGGAGAGAAGGCAGGTACAGGATGCTGAGTTGGATGATCAGCCATGATCACATTGAATGGCGGTGCAGGCTCGAAGGGCTGAATGGTCTACTCCTGCACCTATTTTCTATGTTTCTATGTTTCTCACTCAAGCCACTCCCTCTCCGGACACTTTCTCTTGCAACCGCCGGAAATGCTACACTTGTCGCCCCCCCCCACCCTGAGTCCATTCAAGGACCGAAGCAGTCTTTCCAGGTGCGGCAGAGGTTCACCTGCACCTCCCCCAACCTCATCTATTGCATCCGCTGCTCTATGTCAGCTGATCTACATTGGTGAGACCAAGCGTAGGCTTGGCGATCGCTTCGCCCAACACCTCCGCTCGGTCCGCAATAACCAACCCGATCGTCCAGTGGCTCAGCACTTCAACTCCCCCTCCCATTCCCAATCCGACCTTTCTGTCCAGGGCCTCTTCAAAGGCCAGAGTGAGGCCCAACGTAAATTGAAGGAGCAGCATCTCATATTTCGCTTGGGTAGTTTGCACCCCAGCGGTATGAACATTGACTTCTTCAATTGCTGATAGTCCCTGCTTTCTCCACCCCTTCCCAGCGCTCCCTCAGCGTTAGGCGCTCCCCCCCCCCCCCCCCCGGTGTACTTACCTTTTCTGTTTCTCTCCTGGGTGCAGGCCCCGTGGCTGGGAGTCAGGAATCAAGGGGTTACGGACTCCTGTACCCGATTAGCCAAGCTGCGTCAGGTGATGGGTGGCTCGTCGGAAGCTTAAATACCAAGAGTTCGCAGAATTCTCTCTCTTTTTTGTCGACCCTGACTTAGCCAACAGGCTGCGGGTGTGAGCTGCAGGAGGCCTGGCCACATGGCAGAGCACTTTGTGTATTGTTTCCTATATTTGTCATTTAATGTTTTATTGGGACGGATAAGGGCTGACCTGAGGGTTTTCCTGTATTTTGTTTCAGGGTTTTCTCCATTTAGGCAGGTTAGAGACTCTGGTTCGACGGTCATTTGCGAGGCTGGCTGGGGCACTGTTATATTTATTTGTTAGTCAATTCTTGTCCCTGACCGTGTTGTTTAAATCAGGTTCGGGTTTTGTCTTCTTTTAACTAAATTAAAGACTTGTTTCTTAAACTTGAAGCTGGTTTTTGACTATGTTACGCGGCTCTGAACTACCTGCATTCGGGAGTCGTAACACTCAGCCACTGTCTCCGCATCTTCCTTACTTCTTTCCCGTCCTCCCCCCCCCACCCTCACATCAGTCTGAATAAGGGTCTCGAGGCAAAACATCGCCTATTTCCTTCGCTCCATAGATGCTGCCTCACCCGCTGAGTATCTGCAGCGCTTCTGTCCACCCATTCACAGAAGTTCTGTTATCCCACTTTCCTCATCCACTCCCTACACATTTTACAGAGACAAGTTAACCTACAAAACGAATTCGTCTTTGGGATGTGGGAGGAAACCCACAGGCTTGCAGGGGGAATGTGCAAATTCAACACAGACAGTGCCGGAGGACAGGATCGAACACAGATCTCTGGCATGTGAGGCAGAAAGTCCACCAGCTGTCGGCGGATGAGGAGCGAGGAGAGAGCGGACACCCGGCGGAGATGAAGAGTGACAGAGAGAGAGAGTGAGATAGAGAGCGGGGGGGGGGGGGGGGGGGGGCGCCCAGAGTTGAAAGGCAGGTGGCCTGCCTTGACCGGACGTCCCCTAGATTTCGAGGCCCCAGCCTTCAGCCTATGAAGCCTAGTGGTAAATCCGGCTCTGCGATCCCCCTAATTGTCGAGGCCCTAAACTTAAGCTTGTCATGCTTATACGTAAATCTGGTGCTCGTGACGTTTCACAGAGTGCTGGAGTAACTCAGCGGGTCAGGCAGCACCCGTGGAGACCATGGATAGGTGACGTTTCACAGAGTGCTGGAGTAACTCAGCGGATCAGGCAGCATCTGCGGAGAAAAGGTATAGATTATATTTCTGGTGAAGACCATTCTTCCGTAACATTCATGATGTGACATGCATAGACATTCCTGAATGTTACCCAAACCATCGTGAGCTACTTTGTTACGGTGCTTGCCCTCTCCTACAACGTCTCTGCTGCCTTGGGTGATGCAGGACAGGACACAAGTTTTGGGACACGGTGTGAAGCTGTTGTCGTCTGTCCCAGCCTGGTAAAACACCTGGGTGGAGTGGATGTGGAAGGGATGTTTCCACCAGTGTTTAGAGTGTAGGACCAGTGGCCACAGCCTCAGAATTGAAAGGACGTTACTTTGGGAAGGAGACGAGGAGGAATTTCATAAGTCAGAGGGTGGTGCACTGTGGAATTCATTGCCACAGACAGCTGTGGTGGTCAAGTCTGGACATTTTTCAGGAGGGGATTGATAGATTCTTGATTGATACGGGTGTCAGAGGTAATGGGGAGAAGGCAGGAGAATGGGTTTGAGAGGAATAGATAGATAGAGTCATTCAGTGATGCAGTGTGGAAACAGGCCCTTCGGCCCAACATGTCCCATCTACACTAGTCACACCTGCCCACGTTTGATCTATATCCGTCCGAACCTGTCCTACCCATGTACCTGTCTAACCGTGTTTTTAAATTTTGCGATAGTCACTGCCTCAACTACCTCCTCTGGCAGTTTGTTCGGGTACCCGAACGCGGTGCCGACGTTCGAGAAGCTGAAGCGAAGAAGCCGGCCAAAGAGCCGAATAGAATCGCCGCCAAAACATGAATGAACCGATATAGTCTGAAGACGAAACGCCAACTAACTGAAAGGATGGGACGCCTAAATGCAAGGTAACCGAAAGGGCACGACGCCTAAATGCCTGCGAACCAAAAAGCTGCGTCGCCTAACAGCAAGCTTACCGAATCGTGGACTTGGCGTTGTCGGTGGGCGGAACTTGTCTGCGATTGGTTCAGACCCCCGCGTCCATCACATCACCGTGAAGGCATGTACATTGTCCCAAACCTTCGCCCCACCCGACCCGCAGCCCACATTTGGTGGCCGTGGAGAGTGGGGGCTGTCCCGAGGGATGCGCACCTTCGGCCGCTTTTAGCTTGGTTTCAGATGGGTTCTGATTGCCCAGCCACCTATGGCTTGTGTGGGAAAATGAACCCCACTCCCCCGCTTCCTCCCCCCCTCTCTCTCCGTTCTCTCTCCCCCTCTCTCTAGCCTCTTCTCTCTCTCGTCCTCTCTCTCCCCTCTTCTCTCTCTTCTCCTCTCTTCCCCCTGCTGTTCCCCCCAATCCCAAATAATAACATGTCATTATATGCAGAAAACATATTATTATATATTACAAATTCGCAAATTAGCATACCAAATATACTAAATTTAATAGAGAAATTTGGTTCTTTTTCAGGATATAGAAAAACTGGAACAAAAGCGAAATTATAGCGATAAAACCTCAAGAGCCGTTACATCTGATAAAATATCCCTTTAGAATTGGAACAGAAGAATGTAAGTATTTGGGCATCCAAATTACTAGGCAATATAAATCATTACTCAACGCAAACTATATGCCTTTAATAACTAAATTAAATGGGTTGATTAAATTCTGGAAAACACTGCCGATGTCCTTAATAGGCAGAATAAATGCGATAAAAATGATCCTCTTACCACAAATACTGTACCTATTTCAATCAATATCAATATACTTACCTAAAAAATTCATTAAAAAAATAGATACTGATATTATAAACTTCACATGGGATTATAAATCACATAGAATTAAGAAAACCACTTGTGTAAATCTAAAGAATCAGGGGGACTGACACTCCCTAACTTATTGTACTACTGTTGGGCAGTGAATATTAAAAATATAATCTACTGGTTGGACAGTTCTGCCCAACGGGTAGAGTGGATACGAATGGAGAAAGATGATTGTTCCCCTTATAATATAGTAGCGATCCTTCTTTCCCCGATAAAACTGAACAATATAATACATAAGAAGAATCCAATTATTCACAGTATAATACGAATTTGGAATCAAATAAAATTAAATTTAAAATTAAGGAAATTAACGCTTCTTTCTCCAATGACTAATAATCCCTCATTCAAACCATCCATTATTGATAAAACGTTTATCCATTGGGAAAGATTAGGAATTAAAACAATGGGAGATATGTATGGTATGGGAAAACTTTTATCATTTCAACAATTACAACTAAAATATAATTTCAAAAATAATCAATATTTCAGATATCTTCAAATTCAAGATTATTTGAAGAAATATATACAAGGATATCAAACCCTAACCCAGATTTATTGGAGAAATGAATGAATAGAAAGGTAGAATCAAGCAATTTAATATCTTATATAATATAATTTTAAATATAGAAACGACAGAGGCAATTGGAAGGGACTGGGAACAAGAGATTGGTAAAAAATCCTAATTATCAGATGGGAAAAAAAATATTATATGTAAATAAATGTTCAATTAATGTTCAATTAATGTAAGATAACTTAATTCAATCAATAAAATGCATAGATTATATTATTCTGAAACTAGACTGAATAAAATATTTTCAAATGTTTCCCCCATCTGTGACAAATGTTTAACTCAAAATGCCACTGTAGCACATTCCTTTGTCTCGTGTATAAAACTGTATAAATTTTGGAATGAAATGTTTGGAATTTTTACAAAACTATTTAACACAAAATTGAACCCCAATACAGAACTGATTATCTTTGGATCAATGGAAGAGGGAAGTAAATATACTATATTCCAAGAAGCTTTTCTTAATTATGGCCTAATAACAGCAAAAAAACTTATACTCAAATTTTGGAGAAACGCAACCACGCCCACATACAAAATGTGGATTTCAAATATGTCTGAAACTTTTCATCTTGAAGAAATGAGATTTCTCCTACTAGGCAAAGTAGACCAATTCTCAAAGAATTGGTCTCCTTTTATCAACTTTTTACAAGCATATGGTGCAACATAACAACCTTAGAAATTAAATGGTTTAGAACCGGGTGACGGATGGGCAAAAATACGAAATAGGTAGATCTCTCCTAATCTCTCTTTTCTTTACTTTCTCCTTCTATTTCAATCTTTTTAGCTTCTAATCTCTGTCCCTTATTTCTTTTGCTATCTGTTTCCACTCGCTTGTCTATCTATTCCGACACTCTTTATTTTTTGTTTCTCCGAATATTCTTTTATTTTTCAATCAAAAATACGAAGTTGTACAAGAATGGAAATATGTATGTATGTATGTATTAGGTACTCAAGTACCACACTATTGCACTTACTTCTAACAAAAATAAACAACAACAACAAAGAAAAGAAAACTATCCCGCATACATTCCAAGAAATCGTCTTCCTCGGCAACTCTGCAAATTTGATTCACGCAATCTATATGCAGATTGAAGACACCCATTATAACTGTGTTACCCTTGTTGCACGCACTTCTAATTTCCTGTTTGATGCCATGCCCAACTCCAATACTACAGTTAGGTGGCCTGTACACAACTCCCACTAGGGTTTTTGCCCCTTAGTGTTTCGCAGCTCTACCCACGTAGATTCCACATGCTCCAAGCTAATGTCCTTCTTTTCTATTGCATTAATCTCCTCTCTCACCAGCAACGCTACCCCACCTCCTTTTCCTTTCCGTCTATCCCTCCTGAATATTGTATATCCCTGGATGTTCACTTCCCAACCCAGGTCACCCTGGACCCATGTCTCCGTGATCCCAACTATAGCATAGTCATTAATAGCTATCTGCTGCTTCAACTCATCCACCTTATTACCAATGCTCCTCGCATTCAGACACAAAGCCTTCAGGCTTGTTTTTACAACACTTTTACCCTTTATACAATATGTTGACAAGTGGCCCCTTTTGATTTTTTTCCTGGATTGCCTGCCAGCCACTATTAATTTTCACCTTACTACCACTTGCTTCTATTGTCATTTTATACCACTCTTTCTCTCTGCTCACACCTTTAAGACACCCACCACCTGTTATTCCCTGTTTATTATTTTTTCCTTCTTCCCCCCGTACAAGATGGGTCTGAGTGCTTCCCTTCTCTGCCTCCTGCGTCAGACATCGTCTCCTAGTTATCTCTATTTGAGTCCCTCCCCCCAACCTATCTAGTTTAAAGTCCCTCATGGAATGGTTTAGATCAAAGCATATTCATGTGTTTGTCAGTCAATGTCCAGACCTAAATCCAATTGAGAATCTCTGGCAAGACTTGAAAATTGCTGCTCACAGACGCTCTCCATCCAATTGGACTGAGTTATTTTGCAAAGAAGAATGGGCAAAATGTTCAGTCTCTAAATGTGCAAAGCTGGTAGAGACATACCCCAAAAGACTTGCAGCTGTAATTGCAGCGAAAGGTGGTTCTACAAAGTATTGACTCAGGATAGCTGAATACTTTTGCCCGCCACACTTTTCAGTTTTTTATTTGTAATAAAATTTGGAAACAATGTGTCATTTTCCTTCCACTTCACAATTATGCACCACTTTGTGTTGGTCAATCACATAAAATCCCAATAAAATACATTTACGTTTGTGGTTGTAACGTGACAAAATGTGGAAACGTTCAAGGGGTATGAATACTTTTGCAAGCCACTATGCAAGCCAATATATGCACACAACACACACACACACACACACACACACACACACACACACACACACACACACACACACACACACACACACACACACACACACACACACACACTGATATATATAGTTATATATTTATATATATGAATTTCTCGTTTATAACTGTTTACGGAGTACTATGTTTACATATTCTGTTGTGCTGCTGCAAGTAAGGATTTAATTGTTCTAACTGGGATGCGAGAGAATAAAACACTCTTGACTCTTGATTTCCTCCGCTAATATGTGGGATAGATCTAGTGTACGGGTCATCAGTAGTCGGCTTGGACTCGGTGGGCCGAAGGGCCTGTTTCCACGCTGTATCTTTAAATGAAGCTAAACACACTAAAACAAGAGGGAGTCTAAAGAAGGGGTCTCTACCCGAAAGGCCACCCAATGTTTTCTATCCAGAGTTGCTGGCTGCTCCATGTAGTTCCCCCCACACAATTAAAGCATGGAATAGTCTTCACGCTATCATAGTTACCTAACCAGACGCAATAAAGTTTAATTTTTCCCCCAAGAACCATTTTTTGCTTAAATCCAAGTCAAGAGACACGAGAGTTTTATTGCCATGTTTCCCAGATAGGGCAATTACATTCTTGCTTGCTGCAGCACAACAGAATATATAAACATAATACAGAACAGGAGATAAAAGTTCAGTGTGTTTATATACCATAGACCATATATATACACACAATAAATAAATAGATTAAATGCAATAGGCTGTTATTGTTCTGCCCTCCACGACCTCCAGTTTAAATTCCATTTAGAATATTTATGGAAGTCCAGGAAACCAGAAGCAAGAGTTACTCCAGGGAGTTACTCCAGATCCAGGGTCAGGGAGTGATTCTGCATTGGTTTTCAGCGGTCGCGGCGAGGCGGCGACCGGACAACAATGGCGGCCAGATCACCCACAATTCAAGTTGAGGGAGAAACTACCCAGCGCCGACCATTTGCTGTGGCAGTGCACATGCGCAGGGCGGCCGATGATGTTCTGGTTGTGGTTGTGCGCATGTGCACGGGGGAAGGGGGCGGTGTATGCTGGCCGTAGCAGTGCGCATGTACAAGGCGGCCAGCCGTGCCGCTGGATGAGGAGCAAGGAGAGAGCGAACACCTGGTGGAGATGGAGAGTGACAGAGAGAGAGAATGAGATAGAGGGGGGGGGGGGGGGGGGGGTGGGGCACAGTTGAATGGCAGGTGTCCTGCCTTGACCGAACGTCCCCTAGATTTCGAGGCCCCAGCCTTCAGCCTATGAAGCCTAGTGGTAAATCCGGCTCTGCGATCCCCTAAATGTCGGGGCCATAAACTTAAGCTTGTCATGCTTCTACGTAAATCCGGCGCTCGTGACGATTTACAGAGTGCTGGAGTAACTCAGCGGGTCAGGCAGCATCTGTGGAGAACATGGATAGGTGACGTTTCACAGAGTGCTGGAGTAACTCAACGGGTCAGGCAGCATCTGTGGAGAACATGGATAGGTGACGTTTCACAGAGTGCTGGAGTAACTCAGCGGGTCAGGCAGCATCTGTGGGGAACATGGATAGGTGACGTTTCACAGAGTGCTGGAGTAACTCAGCGGGTCAGGCAGCATCTGTGGAAAACATGGATAGGTGACGTTTCACAGAGTGCTGGAGTAACTCAGCGGGTCAGGCAGCATCTGTGGAGAACATAGATATGTGACATTGGTGGAGTGCAGGAGTAATTCAGCAGGTCAGGCAGCATCTCTGGAGAACATGGATAGGTGACGTTTCACGGTGCCAGAGTAACTCAGCGGGTCAGGCAGCATCTGTGGAGAACATGGATAGGTGACATTTAGCAGAGTTCTGGAGTAACTCAGCGGGTCAGGCAGCATCTGTGGAGAACACGGATAGGTGACGTTTCACAGAGTGCTGGAGTAACTCAGCGGGTCAGGTAGCACCTGTGGAGAACATAGATAGGTGACGTTTCACAGAGTGCTGGAATAACTCAGTGGGTCAGGCAGCATCTGTGGAGAACATGGATAGGTGACGTTTCACAGGGTGCTGGAGTAAGTCAGTGGGTCAGGCAGCATCTGTGGAGAAAAGGCACATATTATATTTCGGTTCAAGTCCTTTGTTCTGTAACATTCATGATGTGACATGCATAGACATTCCTGAATGTTACCCAAACCATCGTGAACTACTTTGTTACGTAGCTTGTCCTCTCCTATAACGTCTCTGCTGCCTTGGGTGATGCAGGACTGGCCACAAGCTTTGGGACACGGTGTGAAGCTGTTGCCGTCTGTCCCAGCTTGGAAAATACCTGGATGGAGTGGATGTGGAAGGGATGTTTCCACTAGTGTTTAGAGTCTAGGACCAGTGCCTACAGCATCAGAATTGAAAGGACGTTACTTTCGGAAGGGGATGAGCAGGGATTTCTTAAGTCAGAGGGTGTTGAACTGTCGAACTCATTGCCACAGACAGCTGTGGAGGTCAAGTCTGGACATTTTCAGGAGGAGATTGATAGATTCTTGATTGATACGGGTGTCAGAGGTAATGGGGAGAAGGCAGGAGAATGGGTTTGAGAGGAAGAGATAGAGTCATTCAGTGATACAGTGTGGAAACAGGCCCTTCGGCCAAGCATGCCCCATCTACACTAGTTCCACCTGCCGACGTTTGATCCATATCCGTCTGAACCTATCCTACCCATGTACCTGTCTAACTGTTGTTTACATTTTGCGATAGTCCCTGCCTCAACTACCTCCCCTGGCAGTTTGTTCGGGCACCCGAACGCGGTGCCGACGGACGAGAAGCCGAAGCAAAGAAGCCGAAGTCAAAGAACCGAATAGAAACGAGGCCAAAACGTGAATGGACCGAAATAGTCCGAAGACGAAACGCCTACTAACCGAAAGGATGTGACACCTAAATGCAAGGTAACCGAAAGGGCACGACGCCCAAACGCCTACGAACTGAAAAGCTGCGTCGGCTAACAGCAAGCCAAGATTGACTGGCAATCAATTTAAAAAGGGTTGACGGTGGATACGCAATGGAAGACATTTAAAGACTGCATGGATGAACTACAACAATTGTTCATCCCAGTATGGCAAAAGAATAAATCAAGGAAGATAGTGCATCCGTGGATATCAAGGGAAATCAGGGATAGTATCAAAACAAAAGAAGAAGCATACAAATTAGCCAGAAAAATTAACCTACCAGAGAACTGGGAGAAATTTCGGGGAGAGTGCAGCAGAAGAGGACAAGGACTTAATTAGGAAAGGGACAATAGATTGAGAACGAAAACTGGCAGGGAACATGAACACTGACTGCAAAAATGTTTATAGATATGTGAAGAGAAAAAGATGAGTTAAAACAAATGTAGGTCCCTTGCAGTCAGAAACAGGCGAATTGATCATGGGGAACAAGGACGTGGCAGACCAATAGAATAACTACTTTGGTTCTGTCTTCACTAACGAAGACATACATAATCAGCCGGAAATAGCAGGGGACCGGGGTTCAAAAAACCGGAGTGAAATCCACGTTAGCCGGGAAATGGTGTTGGGAAAATTGAATGGATTAAAGGCCGATAAATCCCCAGGACCAGATAGGCTGCTTAAGGAACTTAAGGAAGTACTTAAGGAAGCAGCCACATAAATAGTGGTAATTTAGTGATAATTTAACATAATAGTGATAATGTTTCAAAACTCTTTAGATTCTGGAGTAGTTCCTGAGGAGTGGAGGGCAGCTAATGTAACCTAACTTTTTTTCAAAGGAGGGAGAGAGAAACGGGGAATTACAGACCAGTTTGTCTAATATTGGTTGTGGGGAAACAGCTAGAGTTAGTTATTAAAGATGGGATAGCAGCACATTTGGAAAGTGGTGAAATCATAGGACAACGTCAGCATGGATTTATGAAAGGAAAACCATGTCTGACGAATCCTATAGAATTTTTCGAGGATGCAACTAGTAGAGTGGATAAGGGAGAACCAGTGGATGTGTTATATCTAGGCTTTCAGAAGGCTTTGGACAAGTTCCCACATAAGAGATTAGTATACAAACTTAAAGCACACGGTATTGGGGGTACAGTATTGATGTGGATAGATAACTGGCTAGCAGACAGTAAGCAAAGGGTAGGAGTAAACGGCTCCTTTTCAAAATGGTAGGCAGTGACTAGTGGGGTACCGCAATGCTCAATGCTGGGAGACCAGCTGTTTACAATGTATATTAATGATTTGAACGAGGGAATTGAATGCAACATCTCCAAGTTTGCGGATGACACAAAGCTGGGTAGCAGTGTTAGCTGTGAGGAGGATGCTAGGAAGCTGCAATGTGATTTGCATAGGCTGGGTGAGTGGGTAAATGCATGGCAGATGCAGTATAATGTTGATAAATGTGAGGTTATCCACTGTGGTGGCAAAAACGAGAGGGTAGACTATTATCTGAATCGTGCCGATTAGGAAAAGGAGAGAATATGGATGAGAAGGGTATGGAGGGTTATGGTATGGGTGCAGGCAGGTGGGACTAAGGGAAAAAAGTTGTTCGGCAAGGGCTGAGATGGCCTGTTTCCGTGCTGTAATTGTTATATGGTTATATGGTTAGATGAAACGAGACCTGGGACTCATGAAACACTAGTCATTGAAAGTAGTCGTGCAGGTGCAGAAGGCAGTGAAGAAAGCGAATGGTATGTTAGCATTCATAGCAAAATAACCATATAACCATATAACCATATAACAATTACAGCACGGAAACAGGCCATCTCGGCCCTTCAAGTCCGTGCCGAACAACTTTTTTTCCCTTAGTCCCACCTGCCTGCACTCATACCATAACCCTCCATACCCTTCTCATCCATATGCCTATCCAATTTATTTTTAAATGATACCAACGAACCTGCCGCCACCACTTCCACTGGAAGCTCATTCCACACCGCTACCACTCTCTGAGTAAAGAAGTTCCCCCTCATGTTACCCCTAAACCTCTGTCCCTTAATTCTAAAGTCATGTCCTCTTGTTTGAATCTTCCCTATTCTCAAAGGGAAAAGCTTGTCCACATTAACTCTGTCTATCCCTCTCATCATTTTAAAGACCTCTATCAAGTCCCCCCTTAACCTTCTGCGCTCCAGAGAATAAAGACCTAACTTATTCAACCTATCTCTGTAACTTAGCTGTTGAAACCCAGGCAACATTCTAGTAAATCTCCTCTGTACCCTCTCTATTTTGTTGACATCCTTCCTATAATTGGGCGACCAAAATTGTACACCATACTCCAGATTTGGTCTCACCAACGCCTTGTACAATTTTAACATTACATCCCAGCTTCTATACTCAATGCTCTGATTTATAAAGGCTAGCATAGCAAAAGCTTTCTTTACCACCCTATCTATATGAGATTCCACCTTCAAGGAACTATGCACGGTTATTCCCAGATCCCTCTGTTCAACTGTATTCTTCAATTCCCTACCGTTTACCATGTACGTCCTATTTTGATTTGTCCTGCCAAGGTGTAGCACCTCACATTTATCAGCATTAAACTCCATCTGCCATCTTTCAGCCCATTTTTCCAACTGGCCTAAATCACTCTGTAGACTTTGGATATCCTCTTCATTATCCACAACACCCCCTATCTTGGTATCATCTGCATACTTACTAATCCAATTTACCACCCCTTCATCCAGACCATTGATGTACATGACAAACCACAAAAGACCCAACACAAATCCCTGAGGCACCCCACTAGTTACCTGCCTCCAACCCGAAAACAGCCATCCACCATTACCCTCTGGCTTCTCCCATTCAGCCACTGTTGAATCCATCTTGCTATTCCTGCATTTACACCCAACAGTTGAACCTTCTTAACCAACCTTCCATGAGGAACCTTGTCAAAGGCCTTACTGAAGTCCATATAGACAACATCCACTGCTTTCCCCTCGTCAATTTCCCTAGTAACCTCTTCAAAAAATTCAAGAAAATTAGTCAAACATGACCTTCCAGGCATAAATCCATGACTGTTCCTAATTAGACCCTGTTTATCCAGATACTTATATATATATTATCTCTAAGTATCTTTTCCATTAATTTGCCCACCACTAAAGTCAAACTAACCGGTCTATAATTGCTAGGTTTACTTTTAGAACCCTTTTTAAACAATGGGACAACATGCGCAGTACGCCAATCATCGGGGACTATTACTGTTTCTAATGACATGTGAAATATTTCTGTCATAGCCCCCGCTATTTTTACACTAACTTCCCTCAATATCCTGTCAGGACCTGGAGACTTATCCACTTTTATATTTTTCAAAAGCGTCAGTACTTATTTTACTTTGAAACTCATAGTATCCATAGCTACTCTACTAGTTTCCCTTACCTCACATAATTCAATATCCCTCTCCTTGGTGAATACCGAAAAAAATGAATTGTTCAATATCTCCCCCATCTCATTTGGCTCTGCAGATAGCTGTCCACTCGGTCTCTCCAATGGACCAATTTTATCCCTTGTTATCATGTCGCTATTAACATAGCTGTAGAAACCCTTTGGATTTACTTTCACCTTACTTGCCAAAGCAAACTCATATCTTCTTTTAGCTTTTCTAATTTCTTTCTTAAGATTCTTTTTACATTCCTTATATTCCTCAAGCAGCTCATTTATTTCATGCTGCCTATAATTATTGTAGATCTCCCCCTTTTTCCGAACAAGATGTCCAATTTCCCTTGAAAACCACGGCTCTTTCCGATTTTTACTGGTTCCTTTCAACCGAACACGAACTTAAAGATTCTGTACTCTTAAAAATTCCCCTTTAAATGTCCTCCATTTCTCCTCTACATCTTTCCCATAAAACAAAATGTCCCAGTTTACTCCTTTTAAATCATCTCGCATCTCGTTAAAGTTAGCCTTTCTCCAATCAAAAATCTCAACCCTAGGCCCAGTTCTGTCCTTCTCCATAATTATATTGAAACTAATGGTATTGTGATCACTGGACCCGAAGTGCTCCCCTATGCATATCTCCGCCACCTGTCCCGTCTCATTTCCTAACAGGAGGTCCAGCACTGCCCCTCCTCTAGTAGGCACCTCTATGTATTGCTGCAAAAAACTATCCTGCACACATTTTACAAACTCCAAACCATCCAGCCCATTTACAGAATGTGTTTCCCAGTCTATGTGTGGAAAGTTGAAATCTCCCACAATCACTACCTTGTGCTTACTACTAATATCTGCTATCTCTTTACATATTTGCTCTTCCAATTCTCGTTCCCCATTTGGCGGTCTATAATATACCCCTATAAGTGTTGCTACACCTTTCCCACTTCTAAGTTCCACCCAAATAGTCTCCCTAGGTGAGCCCTCCAATCTATCCTGCCAAAGCACTGCTGTAATATCTTCCCTGACTAGCAATGCAACACCTCCACCTCTTGCCCCTCCAATTCTATCACACCTGAAGCAACGAAATCCTGGAATATTTAGTTTCCAATCACAGCCCTCCTGCAACCATGTTTCACTGATCGCCACAACATCATACTTCCAGGTGTCTATCCAGACTCTAAGCTCATCCACCTTTCTTACAATGCTCCTAGCATTAAAATATGCACATTTAAGAAACCCCCCATCTCTTATTCTCTGTTTATTTCCTTTTTTTCTTTCTCCTCTTGTGTCCGAGTGCTTCCCTTTTCTGCTTCCTGCCTCCCATTCTGTCTACTCACCGCTCCTGACCCTCCTCCACTCGCTCCAACGGTCTCGTGCCTCTGTCTGAACAAGCCCCGCGCTGGATTTATCTACTCACCGCTCCTGACCCTCCTCCACTCGCTCCAACGGTCCCCGGCTTCTGCCTGAAAACCCCCCTCGCTGGGTTTATGTACTCACCGCTCCTGGCCCTCCTCCACTCGCTCCAACGGTCCCGGGCCTCTGCCTGAACAAGCCCCGCGCTGGATTTATCTACTCAACGCTCCTGAACCTCCACCACTCGCTCCAACGGTCCCGGGCCTCTGCCTGAACAAGCCCCGCGCTGGATTTATCTACTCACCGCTCCTGACCCTCCTCCACTCGCACCAACGGTCCCGGGCCTCTGCCTGAACAAGCCCCGCGCTGGATTTATCTACTCACCGCTCCTGACCCTCCGCCACTCGCTCCAACGGTCCCGGGGCTCTGCCTGAACAAGCCCCGCGCTGGGTGTATCTACTCACCGCTCCTGACCCTCCTCCACTCGCTCCAACGGTCCCGGGCCTCTGCCTGAACAAGCCCCGCGCTGGATTTATCTACTCACCGCTCCTGACCCTCCTCCACTCGCTCCAATGGTCCCGGGCCTCTGCCTGAACAAGCCCCGCGCTGGATTTATCTACTCACCGCTCCTGACCCTCCACCACTCGCTCCAACGGTCCCGGGCCTCTGCCTGAACAAGCCCCGCGCTGGGTTTATGCACTCACCGCTCCTGACCCTCCTCCACTCGCTCCAACGGTCCCGGGCCTCTGCCTGAACAAGCCCCGCGCTGGGTTTATGCACTCACCGCTCCTGACCCTCCTCCACTCGCTCCAACGGTACCGGGCCTCTGCCTGAACAAGCCCCGCGCTGGATATATCCATTCACCGCTCCTGACCCTCCACCACTCGCTCCAACGGTCCCGGGCCTCTGTTGTTTACATTGTTTATACCTAAAACATTGTTTACAATGGGGAGAGCTAGTGGTATACATTCCAATTTTAATGTTTTCTTTAGTTGTTTCCAGATACGTATCCCACTTTCTATTATAGGGTTTTCTTTATAGGTTTTCTTACCTAGTTTAGCACTAGCAAATAAAATCGAGCTAATGTCAAAAGGTGAACAACCTTCTTTTTCCATTTTTAACCAATTTGGTTGTTTATCTAATTCATCCAGCCAAAAATTCATATTTTTAATACTAACTGCCCAGTAATAAAAATAAACATTTGGCAGTGGTAGACCTCCAATTATATTTGATTTTCATAAATGTTTTTTATTTATTCTATGGTTAGTATTTCTGCTTTCTGGTTAAAGTTACAGTGGATGAGTAAAGGTACAGTGGGTGAGTAAAGGTACAGGGGGTTAGTAAAGGTACGGGGGGTGAGTAAAGGTACAGGGGGTGAGTAAAGGTACAGGGGGTGAGTAAAGGTACAGGGGGTTAGTAAAGGTACAGGGGGTTAGTAAAGGTACGGGGGGTGAGTAAAGGTACAGGGGGTTAGTAAAGGTACAGTGGGTGAGTAAAGATACAGGGGGTGAGTAAAGGTACAGTGGGTGAGTAAAGGTACAGGGGGTGAGTAAAGCTACAGTGGGTGAGTAAAGGTACAGGGGGTGAGTAAAGGTACAGTGGGTGAGTAAAGGTACAGGGGATGAGTAAAGGTACAGGGGGTTAGTAAAGGTACAGGGGGTTAGTAAAGGTACGGGGGGTGAGTAAAGGTACAGGGGGTTAGTAAAGGTACAGTGGGTGAGTAAAGATACAGGGGGTGAGTAAAGGTACAGTGGGTGAGTAAAGGTACAGGGGGTGAGTAAAGCTACAGTAGGTGAGTAAAGGTACAGGGGGTGAGTAAAGGTACAGTGGGTGAGTAAAGGTACAGGGGATGAGTAAAGGTACAGGGGGTTAGTAAAGGTACAGGGGGTGAGTAAAGGTACAGTGGGTGAGTAAAGGTACAGTGGGTGAGTAAAGGTACAGGGGGTGAGTAAAGGTACAGGGGGTGAGTAAAGGTACAGTGGGCGAGTAAAGGTACAGGGGGTGAGTAAAGGTACAGGGGGTTAGTAAAGGTACGGGGGGTGAGTAAAGGTACAGGGGGTTAGTAAAGGTACAGTGGGTGAGTAAAGATACAGGGGGTGAGTAAAGGTACAGTGGGTGAGTAAAGGTACAGGGGGTGAGTAAAGCTACAGTGGGTGAGTAAAGGTACAGTGGGTGAGTAAAGGTACAGGGGGTGAGTAAAGCTACAGTGGGTGAGTAAAGGTACAGTGGGTGAGTAAAGGTACAGGGGGTGAGTAAAGGTACAGTGGGTGAGTAAAGGTACAGGGGGTGAGTAAAGGTACAGGGGGTGAGTAAAGGTGCAGTACTTTTGGTTTGTATAATAAAGGTGTAGGTTAAAGGTCAAGAGGGAGCAGCTGTTTGAGTCAGATACCTGCTGATTTCTCACAGCAGTTTCCATTATATTATACTGGTATCAGATCCAGGGTAAGGCGAGAGAATGTCAGCCAGAGCAGTGTACTGTACTGCATGTCAGATGTGGGAGGTCATGGTGTCGGATGGCCCTCTTGACGTCCACATCTGCATCAGGTGCAGAGAGATGGGGCTCCTAAGGGACCGTATTAGGATCCTGGAGCAGCAGCTCGATGACCTCTGCCTGGTCAGGGAGAGTGAAGAGGTGATAGAGGAGAGTTATAGGGAGGTGGTCACTCCAAAACCACAGGAGAGAAACATGTGGGTCACGCTAAGGAAGGGCAAGGGGCAGAGGCATGAACAAGTGAGTACTCCAATGTCAGTACACCTGGCAAATAAGTACTCCTGTTTGAGTATGGATGGGGGTGACAGCCTACCCGGGGATAGCGACAGCGGACGGGCCTTCAGCACAGAGACCGGCCCTGTTGCTCTGAAAGGTAGGGGAAAAAAGAGGAGGGCAATAGTAATTGGGGACTCTATTGTTAGGGGGTCGGATAGGCGATTCTGTGGACGCAGTCGGGAGACCAGGATGGTGGTCTGGCTCCCTGGTGCCAAGGTCTTGGACGTGTCTAAACGTGTCCAAGATATCCTCAAATCAGAGGGAGAGGAGCCTGAGGTCGTGGTACATATAGGTACCAATGACATAGGTAAAAAATGGGAAGAGGTCCTGAAGGGAGGATTTAAGGACTTGGGAGGAGAGTTGAGGAAAAGGACCAAAAAGGTAACAATCTCAGGATTACTGCCTGTGCCACGTGACAGTGAGAATAGAAATGGAGCAAGGTGGCGGATAAATGCTTGGCTGAAAGACTGGTGCAGAGGGCAGGGATTCAAGTTTCTGGATCATTGGGACTTCTTTTGGGGTAGGTGGGACCTGTACAGAAAGGATGGGTTGCACTTGAACCCGAGGGGTACCAATATCCTGGCGGGAAAATTTGCAAAGGCCACTGGGGAGACTTTAAACTAGAATGGTTGCGGCGAGGGATGCAAATAGCAAAAGCTAGTAGACAGAATGGGAGGCAGGAAGCAGAAAAGGGAAGCACTCGGACACAAGAGGAGAAAGAAAAAAGGAAATAAACAGAGAATAAGAGATGGGGGGTTTCTTAAATGTGCATATTTTAATGCTAGGAGCATTGTAAGAAAGGTGGATGAGCTTAGAGTCTGGATAGACACCTGGAAGTATGATGTTGTGGCGATCAGTGAAACATGGTTGCAGGAGGGCTGTGATTGGAAACTAAATATTCCAGGATTTCGTTGCTTCAGGTGTGATAGAATTGGAGGGGCAAGAGGTGGAGGTGTTGCATTGCTAGTCAGGGAAGATATTACAGCAGTGCTTTGGCAGGATAGATTGGAGGGCTCATCTAGGGAGGCTATTTGGGTGGAACTTAGAAGTGGGAAAGGTGTAGCAACACTTATAGGGGTATATTATAGACCACCAAATGGGGAACGAGAATTGGAAGAGCAAATATGTAAAGAGATAGCAGATATTAGTAGTAAGCACAAGGTACTGATTGTGGGAGATTTCAACTTTCCACACATAGACTGGGAAACACATTCTGTAAATGGGCTGGATGGTTTGGAGTTTGTAAAATGTATGCAGGATAGTTTTTTGCAGCAATACATAGAGGTGCCTACTAGAGGAGGGTCAGTGCTGGACCTCCTGTTAGGAAATGAGACGGGACAGGTGGCAGAGGTATGCGTATGGGAGCACTTCGGGTCCAGTGATCACAATACCACTAGTTCCAATATAATTATGGAGAAGGACAGAACTGGGCCTAGGGTTGATATTGTTGATTGGAGAAAGGCTAACTTTAACGAGATGCGAGATGATTTAAAAGGAGTGAACTGGGACATTTTGTTTTATGGGAAAGATGTAGAGGAGAAATGGAGGACATTTAAAGGGGACATTTTAAGAGTACAGAATCTTTATGTTCCTGTTCGGTTGAAAGGAACCAGTAAAAATTGGAAAGAGCCGTGGTTTTCAAGGGAAATTGGACATCTTGTTCGGAAAAAGAGGGAGATCTACAATAATTATAAGCAGCATGAAGTAAATGAGGTGCTTGAGGAGTATAAGGAATGTAAAAAGAATCTTAAGAAAGAAATTAGAAAAGCTAAAAGAAGATATGAGGTTGCTTTGGCAAGTAAGGTGAAAGTAAATCCAAAGGGTTTCTACAGCTATATTAATAGCAAAAGGATAACAAGGGATAAAATTGGTCCATTGGAGAGACCGAGTGGACAGCTATCTGCAGAGCCAAATGAGATGGGGGAGATATAGAACAATTTCTTTTCTTCGGTATTCACCAAGGAGAAGGTTATTGAATTATGTGAGGTAAGGGAAACTAGTAGAGTAGCTATGGATACTATGAGTTTCAAAGTAAAAGAAGTGTTGGCACTTTTGAAAAATATAAAAGTGGATAAGTCTCCAGGTCCTGACAGGATATTCCCTAGGACATTGAGGGAAGTTAGTGTAGATATAGCCGGGGCTATGACAGAAATATTTCAAATGTCATTAGAAACAGGAATAGTCCCCGAGGATTGGCGTACTGCGCATGTTGTTCCATTGTTTAAAACGGGTTCTAAAAGTAAACCTAGCAATTATGGGCCGGTTAGTTTGACTTTAGTGGTGGGCAAATTAATGGAAAAGATACTTAGAGATAATATATATAAGTATCTGGATAAAGAGGGTCTAATTAGGAACAGTCAACATGGATTTATGCCTGGAAGGTCATGTTTGACTAATCTTCTTGAATTTTTTGAAGAGGTTACTAGGGAAATTGACGAGGGTAAAGCAGTGGATGTTATCTATATGGACTTCAGTAAGGCCTTTGACAAGGTTCCTCATGGAAGGTTGGTTAAGAAGGTTCAAATGTTGGGTATAAATGCAGGAATAGCAAGATGGATTCAACAGTGGCTGAATGGGAGAAGCCAGAGGGTAATGGTGGATGGCTGTTTGTCGGGTTGGAGGCAGGTGACTAGTGGGGTGCCTCAGGGATCTGTGTTGGGTCATTTGTTGTTTGTCATGTACATCAATGATCTGGATGAAGGGGTGGCAAATTGGATTAGTAAGTATGCAGATGATACCAAGATAGGGGGTGTTGTGGATAATGAAGAGGATTTCCAAAGTCTACAGAGTGATTTAGGCCAGTTGGAAAAATGGGCTGAAAGATGGCAGATGGAGTTTAATGCTGATAAATGTGAGGTGCTACACCTTGGCAGGACAAATCAAAATAGGACGTACATGGTAAACGGTAGGGAATTGAAGAATACAATTGAACAGAGGGATCTGGGAATAACCGTGCATAGTTCCTTGAAGGTGGAATCTCATATAGATAGGGTGGTAAAGAAAGCTTTTGGTATGCTAGCCTTTATAAATCAGAGCATTGAGTATAGAAGCTGGGATGTAATGTTAAAATTGTACAAGGCATTGGTGAGACCAAATCTGGAGTATGGTGTACAGTTTTGGTCGCCCAATTATAGGAAGGATGTCAACAAAATAGAGAGGGTACAGAGGAGATTTACTAGAATGTTGCCTGGGTTTCAACAGCTAAGTTACAGAGATAGGTTAAATAAGTTAGGTCTTTATTCTCTGGAGCGTAGAAGGTTAAGGGGGGACTTGATAGAGGTCTTTAAAATGATGAGAGGGATAGACAGAGTTAATGTGGACAAGCTTTTCCCTTTGAGAATAGGGAGGATTCAAACACGAGGACATGACTTTAGAATTAAGGGACAGAGGTTTAGGGGTAACATGAGGGGGAACTTCTTTACTCAGAGAGTGGTAGCGGTGTGGAATGAGCTTCCAGTGGAAGTGGTGGCGGCAGGTTCGTTGGTATCATTTAAAAATAAATTGGATAGGCATATGGATGAGAAGGGTATGGAGGGTTATGGTATGAGTGCAGGCAGGTGGGACTAAGGGAAAAAAAGTTGTTCGGCACGGACTTGAAGGGCCGAGTTGGCCTGTTTCCGTGCTGTAATTGTTATATGGTTATATGGTTATATGGTTATGGCTCTTATAATCCCAGATAAACTTGGTGACTATGGAGTCAACATTTTTAAAAACGTTTTTAGGAAGGTATATTGGTAACAAATTGGAAAAGATATAGTATTTGCGGAAGAAAAATGATTTTTATTGCATTAATTCTACCTAACATTGAAATAGGTAATGTTTTCCAATAGAAAATATTCTTACGTAAATTATTCAATAAGGGTGGGAAATTAGATTTAAATAAAGAAACATATCTTTTTGTTTCGTGAATTCCAAGATATTTGTTGTTTTCTTTTGCTATCTTAAAAGGATATTGTTGTAATATATGTAGGGTATTTACCATTATTAGCATAAATTCACTTTTATTCCAATTAATGCTATATCCTGTAAACGAGACAAATTCATGTATAAAATGTAATAAATTTAAAATACTAATTTCCGGTTTTGTAATATAAAGTAATACATCATCAGCATATAAGAAGATTTTATTTTCAGTTTCTCTGGTTTCGTACCCATATATTTCAGGATGTAATCTCACGCTTTGAGCTAATGGTTCAATTGCGAGTGCGAACAATAGTGAGGATAAGGGACAACCTTGTCTACAGCCTCGGAATAAATTAAATTTAGTTGATAACATTTGATTTGTTAGTGTTCTAGCTGTTGGATTCGCGTATAATAATTTAACCCATGATATAAACTTCTCTCCCAACTTAAAGGTTTCCATGACCGAAAACAGATAAGACCATTCCACCTGGTCAAAGGCTTTCTCCGCACCTAACGAGATAATTACTAGATCTTTATTAATACCTCTTTTCGAATATATAATATTGAATAATCGTCTCAAGTTATATGAGGAATATCGTTTTGGTACAAATCCTGTTTGATTCGAATATAGGAGCAGGGAGGTTCTACTGCAGTTGTACAGGGTTTCGGTGAGGCCACACCTGGAGTATTTGAGGAAAGACATTCTTACCATAGAGAGGGTATAGAGAAGGCTCACCAGACTGATTCCTGGGATGCCACGACTTTCATACGAGGAAGGAGTGGATAGACTCGGCTTGTACTCGCTAGAATTTAGAAGATTGAGGGGGGATCTTATAGAAACTTATAACATTCTTAAGGGGTTGGACAGTCTAGATGCAGGACCTTTGTTCCCGATGTTGGGGAGTCCAGAACTAGGGGTCACTGTTTAAGGGTAAGGCGGAATTCCTTTGGGACCGAGATGAGGAAAACGTTTTTCACACAGATAGTGGTGAGTATCTGGAATTATCTGCCTTCGAAGGCGGTTGGGGCCAGTTCATGGGCTATATTTAACAGGGTGTTCGATGTGGCCCTTGTGGCTAAGGAGATCAGGGGATACGGAGATAATGCAGGTACAGCATACTGAGTTGGATGATCAGCCATAATCATATTGAATGGCGGTGCAGGCTCGAAGGGCTGAATGGCCTACTCCTGCACCCATTTTTCATGCTTCTATGCCATTCACTTCCCTCACTGCCTACTGTACCTGCATTCATTGACTGATGAACAAGGATCCCATTGTACTTCCCCCTTTCCCAACTTGACATCATTTAGACAGTAATCTGTCTTCCTGCTTTTGCGACCAAAGTGGACAACGTCACGTTCATCCATCAGCATCTGCCAAACAACTGTCCATGTTATTGTCCCATGGTTTTTCAGATCTATTCCAGGCAAGCAGGGAGTGAATGGTTCCCGGGGTCAGCGGGAGTGTGGGGTTGACGTCACAGTCAGTTAAGCCGCGCTCATATTGAGTGGTGAAGCAGAATGGAGGGGGGGGGGCATTATATTCTGAAATGACGTGTTGAACTGTCCAGTCCACCTTCAAACTGCGCACCAGACCCACTGAGAGGGTCCCTGGAATTTTGCATTGCCTTGCTGAGTGAAACGGATTGAAGGAAATCAGACAAACAACATGAGTTGGAGAGTAGATCTGATGGAGTTTGAAACAATGTCCCCTTTGCTGGAACAATGACGCCGCTCCCAATTTCCATCCCTCGGTATCTATCGCCACAATTCCCTGTCTTTGGAGTTTCTCAATCAATTCCCTGATTAAATCACAACCTGTCTGTCTCAGCAGGGATTTCACTCACTCGGCTGATGTCATCTGTTTGTGAATCATTTCTAAATGTCTATTTTTAAACTCTGTTGAAACTTCACTGTCCCGGTGGAGTCGGAAAATGGTATAAAATCTCCAGGAATATTCTGCCCCAGCATTTCATTCCGAGACATTGCCGGCAGCTCACGGGGACACGTCGCTGGGCAGAGAAAATGGTGCAGCATTATTGGGAATATTTCGACGTGGAGAAAATCCTGTACGTGATCATTGCTGCCGTTGGAATCCCTGGTAAGTGAGCAGAACAATTCAAGTTTTATAACTCCGTGTGTTAACTGATGTTGACCTGATTTTCATCATGTTACAAGTTCCCAACTGATGATCGTTGTAAAATAATATGTGAAGAATATCAATCCTCTCAGAGAAATATTTGTGAATTAACGCTGTGATTTTTCTTATTTTCAGACAGCTGAAACTAACCCTCCTTTTCTCTCACTGCTGGCGGGAGCCACTAGAATGTTGTTCTTGCCTTCAGTGGGACCTTGCCCAGAGTTGTCCCAGTGCTCGGGCAGCTCTAGGGGTCGGTGTGACTGGGAGAGTGGGGTTCACATTGTGAAGTTCACTGTGTGTAAGTTATTGATCAGAGTGAACAGCCGCTCCTGTGGACACTGTGTCTCACTCAGTATATTTTTTTTTAATGTTTATTTTTGTTAGAAGTAAGTACATTAGTGTGGTACTTGAGTACCTAATACATACATACATATTTCCATTCTTCTACAACCTCATACTTTTGATTTAATAATAAAAGAACAGTGGAAGAAAGAAATACAGAGTGTCGGAATAGATAGACAAGCGAGTAGAAACAGATAGCAAAAGAAATAAAGGACATAGAAGAGAAGCTGAAAAGATTGAAATAGACGGAGAAAGTAAAGAAAAGAGAGATTACGAGAGATCTACCTATTTCGTATTTTTGCCCATCCGTCACCCTGTTCCAAACCATTGAATTTCTGAGGTTATGTTATGTTGCACCATATGCTTGCAAAAAGTTGATAAAAGGAGGCCAACTCTTTGAGAATTGGTCTACTTTGCCTAGTAGAAGAAATCTTATTTCTTCAAGATGAAGCGTTTCAGACATATTTGAAATCCACCTTTTGAATGTTGGCGTGATTGCGTTTTTCCAAAATTTGAATATGTTTTTTTGCTGTTATTAGACCGTAATTAATAAAAGCTTCTTGGAATATAGTTAGTTTACTTCCCTCTTCCATTGATCCAAAGATAATCAGTTCTGTATTGGGGTTCAATTTTGTGTTAAATAGTTTGGTAAAAATTCCAAAAATGTAATTCCAAAATTTATACAGTTTTATACACGAGACAAAGGAATGTGCTATAGTGGCATTTTGAGTAAGACATTTGTCACATATGGGGGAAACATTTTATTCAGTCTAGTTTTAGAATAATATAATCTATGCAAAATTTTAAATTGAATTAGGTTATGTCTTACATTAATTGAACATTTATTTACATATAATATTTTTTTCCCATATATCGTTAGACATTTTTATCAATAACTTTTGTTCCCAGTCCCTTCTAATTGTCTCTGTCGTTGGCGTTTATATATTTAAAATTATATTATTTAAGTAAAATACTAAATTGCTTGATTCTGCCTTTCTATTCATTCCTTCCTCCAATAAATCTGGGGTTAAGGTTTGATATCCTTGTATATATTTCTTCAAATAATCTTCAATTTGAAGATATTTGAAATATTGAATATTTTTCAAATTATATTTTAGTTGTAATTGTTGGAATGATAAAAGTTTTCCCATATCATACATATCTCCCATTGTTTTAATTCCTAATCTTTCCCAATGGATAAATGTTTTATCAATAATGGATGGTTTAAATGAGGGATTATTAGTTATTGGAGAAAGAAGCGATAATTTTCTTAATTTTAAAGATAATTTTATTTGATTCCAAATTCGTATTTTACTGTGAATAATTGGATTCTTCTTATATATTATATTGTTCAGTTTCATCGGGGAAAGAAGGATAGCTCCTATATTATAAGGGGAACAATCCTCTTTCTCCATTCTTATCCAATCTACCTGTTGGGCAGAACTGTCCAACCAATAGATTATATTTTAGTATTCACTGCCCAATAGTAATACAGTAAGTTAGGGAGTGTCAGTCCCCCTGATTCTTTACATTTACACAAGTGGTTTTTTCTTAATTCTATGTGATTTATAATCCCATATGAAGTTGATAATATCAGAATCGAATTGTTTAAATAATTTTTTTAGGAATGTATATTGGTATTGATTGAAATAGGTACAGTATTTGTGGTAAGAAGATCATTTTTATCGCGTTTATTCTACCTATTAAGGACATCGGCAGCGTTTTCCAGAATTTAATCAACCCGTTTAATTTAGTCATTAAAGGCATATAGTTTGCATTGAGTAATGATTTATATTTCCTAGTAATTTGGATGCCCAGATACTTAAATTTTTATGTTGCAATTCTAAAGGGGAATTTCAACAGATGTAACGGCACTTTGGGTTTTATAGTCATAATTTCGCTTTTGTTCCAGTTTATTCTATATCCTGAAAAATAACCAAATTCCTCTATTAAATTTAGTATATTTGGTATGCTAATTTGTGAATTTGTAATATATAATAATATGTTGTCTGCATATAATGAAATGTTATTATTTGAGTGTTTGGTATTATATACATGAATATTCGGATGGCTTCTTATACTTTCTGCTAAAGGCATAATCACTAGTGCAAATAGCAGAGGTGATAGTGCGCAACCCTGCCTATTGCCCCTTGCCAATTGGAATTTCGGGATAATAAATTATTAGTCAGTACTCTAGCCGTTGACTTATCATATAATAATTTTACCCATGAGATAAAGTTGTCTCCCATGTTAATTTTTTTGCAATACTTTGAATAAATATTGCCATTCTACTGGATCGAAAGCTTTTTCTGCATCCAATGAGATAATTGCCAGGTCTTCTTCAGTATTATGTGAGTACATTATATTAGACAGCCGTCTCAAATTGTTAAATGAGTATCTCTTTGGTATAAACACAGTTTGATCCGGGTTTATTAGTTTGCTAATATATTTACTCAATCTTCTCGCTAGTGTCTTTGCTAATATTTTTTTATCTGTATTTAGGAGTGCAACAGCTCTATATGAGCCTGGGTCTTCTAGATCTTTATCCATTTTTGGTAAAAGTGTAATAGTTGACTCAGTTAGTGTTTCTGGTAATTTATTTTCTTTAAAAGCATATATATATAATTTTTGCAAGCGTGGAGAAATTACCTCGTGGAATGTTTTATAGAATTCATTACTAAAGCCGTCTGGTCCTGGCGTTTTGCCATTCTTCAACAAACTTATTGTTTCTTGTATTTCCTGAAGTGTAATCTGAGCTCCTAATCCCTCTTGTTCCACCCTATTTAATGTTGGAAGATTACAATTGTCTAAGAAGTTTGTCATTTGAGTATTATTTGCAGAGGTTTTCGATGTAAGTACATTTTGATAATATTGAGCAAATCTTTTATTTATATCTTTAGGTAGTGTTAGTAATCCCCCTTTGTCTGATTTAATTTTAGTAATTGTGTTTTCTGTTTCCCGTTTTTTCAGTTGGCGTGCTAAGAGTTTATGTGGCTTATCACCAAATTCAAAATTATCTTGTTTTGTAACTTGAAATAATCTTATTATTCTGGCCGATAAAATGTTATTTAATTTATATTTCAGTATTGTTGTCTTATTGTGTTTATCTATAGTTGGTTCTTTAGCATTTTCTAAATCTAATTGTCTAATTTCTTGTTCTAGCTGTAATTGTTCAGTATTATTCTTTTTATTTTGGAAAGCTTGATATGAGATTATAGTTCCTCTTGTAAATGCCTTAAAGGTTTCCCATAATAAGGAGGGTGAAATATCTGGTGTTTCATTTGTCTCAAAGAAGAATTTCATCTGCTCTTTTAAATATGTACAACCTTGTGAGTTGTTTAATATTTGGGGGTTAAACCTCCAAAACGATTTTTTGTCACGCATTCCTTCGAATTTTAAAGAGAAATTTAACGGAGAATGATCAGAAATAATACTATTGTGATAATTAGCATTATATGTGTATGGAATTAATTTTCTGTCCACTAAGAAATAATCAATACGTGAATATGTTTTATGTACCGTTGAATAAAATGAATATTCTCTACCTACTGGGTTAGCGATCCTCCACACATCTGTCATATTGGTATTTATCATGTATGTATTTAGGAGTTCACTTGTTTTAGATTTTATGTTTTTTTTTTTTGTTTTGCAGATTTATCCAAATATGGATCTAAAACACAATTCAAATCTCCCCCTATTACCACATTTTGATAGTTATGTTCTGAAATTGTATCCAGAATTTTATTTAAAAAATGAGGGTTGTCAAAATTAGCATAAATATTTATCAAAGTAAGTGGAGTAGAATAAATTTATCCCGTGACTATGACGTACCTCCCCTCTTTGTCTGCTATGGTATTCTTTAATTTAAATGGTATACCTTTACGAATGATAATGGCCGTGCCTCTAGATTTAGAAGTAAATGAAGAGTAGTGTGTTTGCTCTATCCAATTTGCCTTTAATCTTATTTGTGTGTGATATTTCAGATGCGTCTCTTGCAAGACAATTACGTCACTATTTAAAGCTTTTAATTGGGCAAAGATCTTACCACTTTTAATTGGTTCATTAGCACCCCTTATATTTCAACTGCAGAACGTGATCCCTCCAGTTCTCTTTTTGTTATCGTCTTGCATTATGTTAATACCTTTACTTCATATGGTGCAACCAAGAACCTCATTACTCTAGGTGAGGGATGATCATCCCCAACTAATAGATTTTGTTAGCATCTCCCCTTCAGAATAGACCTTGAAAAAGACCAGAAAGTGTAGCATCGTGAAAAGATAATTAACAAACAAAAAGTGAAATTATAATATCCAAAAATAAAGATATTATAACTAAAAAAAACACAAACAGGTGGTGGAAAAATTCTTATCGACTTCCGTAGACGTTTTTATATGTTTTGCTCTGCCCCCTTGACCGATTATTATTAATTGAAAGAGAGAGCAATACAAAGTTAAAATATATATATATATATTTAAAAAAACGCACTCCGATAGATAGATTAGAAATGTATCTTCAAAGAGGAATATCAAAATAAAAGAGAGTTTCCAACGTCAAGTATTTACTTAGATATAATAGTGATTATGTTAATTATACATCCAGATCTATCGATATGCCAAGATATTACAATTAAGTCTAAAACGTTTGTATCAGACAACAGCAGGCCCCAAGGGGTTAAGCTTGGAGCCTGCTGTTGTCCGACACAAAGCCCGGATAACTTCCAAGTACCCTTGGATAACTTCCAAGTATCTGAGTCTCCTCCCCTCCCCCTTACGCGCAATTTAAACTAAATCTACTATATCCATAAAATGTATTAGTATGCTAATACTTATCAATCATATTTAACTCGTTATTCTTATATTTAGCAAGTAATTAACATCATGAAATAAACAACAGTCATTATTATGCTATGTCATTATATTACACAATTTTATTAATTATATTTTATGTTAGTATATAATTGTGTGTTCCTTAAATCATAAGTTTCTATCTACAAGTTCACTGATAATATTCTTCCATATTCTCAAGTTATTTCCCCCGCCTCAATTTTTTTCTTTTCCAATCCTTTGCTGAAATGAAACTTAAAATCCGACCTTGATAAGTTCTTGCAGCCGAAGGCTTCTGGCGAGTTTGAGACTTTTTCATTTAAAACTGCTGTTATTCTCTGTTATCAGCAGGACGTCTGATATCACACAATTAAATAACAGCTCCTGTCTTTGGGAGCAGAGCGAAACAACAGCGTCTCTTACCCCACCATTGACGCCACCGGAAGTCCAAAGTATAGAGTCTGAGACAGTCGGATTTCACAGCCAGTTGGTCAATAATTGGATCCATCTCCTGGACCAGTGGCCGCGGATCTACGAGTGTGTGTGTGTGTGTGTGTGTGTGTGTGTGTGTGTGTGTGTGTGTGTGTGTGTGTGTGTGTGTGTGTGTGTGTGTGTGTGTGTGTGTGTGTGTGTGTGTGTGTGTGTGTGTGTGTGTGTGTGTGTGTGTGTGTGTGTGTGTGTGTGTGTGTGTGTGTGTGTGTGTGTGTGTGTGTGTGTGTGTGTTGTTCCTGAACTGAAGTCACTGTGGAATGAATCCACTAACGGAGCCACTCTGCTGCTGCAGGATTATGTTGTCCCTGCCTCCCTCCTCGTCCCCGTCGGATACCGACGTCCCAGAGCCCTGGTTACACGCGGCCGGTCACTGTTAGTGTCTGTGAAACCGGCCCCATCAGAGACTGTGATCAGGTTTAACTATAGAAGGGACCATTGCGCCTGTTGTAGCGGGTGGCTGCTCCGT
>CAUPSL010000564.1:0-25852 GCA_963514005.1 Raja brachyura
CCCCCCCCTCTCTCTCCTCTCTCCCCATTTCCATTGTTCGTTCAGATTGATGTTATAATTTACAAGTTATTCACATTTTTTTCTCCCCCTCTCTATATCCCTCTCCCCTCTCTCTCCCCTCTCCCCCATCTTCATTGTTTCATTCAGATTGATGTTATATTTTACAGCTTATTCACAGTTTTTTCTCTCGCCCTCTCTCTCTCCTCTCTCCCCATCTTCATTGTTTCGTTCAGATTGATGTTATATTTTACAAGTTATTCACATTTTTTCTTCCCCCCCCTCTCTCTATCCATCTCCACTCTCTCTGCCCCTCTCTCCCCCCATTTCCATTGTTTCGTTGAGATTGATGATATATTTTACAGCTTATTCACATTTTTATCTCCCCCTCCCTCTCTCTCTCCTCTCTCCGCCATCTTCATTGTTTCGTTCAGATTGATGTTATATTTTACAAGTAATTCACAGTTTTTTCTCCCCCTCCCTCTCTCTCTCCTCTCTCCGCCATCTTCATTGTTTCGTTCAGATTGATGTTATATTTTACAAGTAATTCACAGTTTTTTCTCCCCCCTCTCTCTCTCCTCTCTCCCCATCTTCATTGTTTCGTTCAGATTGATGTTATATTTTACAAGTTATTCACATTTTTATCTCCCCCCTCCCTCTACCCTCTCTATCCCTCTCCCCTCTCTCAGCCCCTCTCCACCATCTTCATTGTTCGTTCAGATTGATGTTATATTTTACAAGTTATTCACATTTCTTTCTCCCCCCTCCCTCTCTCTACCCAGACCCTCCCAGGAGTTGAGTGCGTGTCCCTCCTTGTCTACCCCGAGTCTGGGCAACGTTTCCCCATCGGACGAAGGGAACACGAGTGACCTCTCCCCAGCATCACTCCGGACGTGGTCAGTACCAACACCGATGAACAGGTGGACAGAGAGGAGCGGTCAGCTGACACTCCCCCCAACATCCCCGCTGACCAGCTGACCGGCCGTGAGGTCACGGGTCAAGCGGCCTCCGGAGACTGGCCACTGGGGGCAGCAGAGACTGCGGTGAGTGGAGTGGAGAGAGAGGGGGGGGAGAGAGAGGGGAGAGAGAGAGAGGGGGAGAGAGAGAGAGAGAGAGGGAGAGAGAGGGGGAGAGAGAGCGAGGGGGAGGGAGAGGGGGAGAGAGAGAGGGGAGAGAGAGAGGGGGAGAGAGAGAGAGGGGGAGATAGAGGGGGGGAGAGAGAGAGGGGGAGAGAGAGAGAGGGGGACAGAGAGAGGGGGGAGAGAAAGGGGTCAGAGAGAGAGGGGGGTGAGAGAGAGAGGGGAGAGAGGGGGGGAGAGAGAGAGGGGGAGAGAGAGAAGGGGGGAGATAGAGGGGGGGAGATAGAGAGGGGAGAGAGAGAGAGAGGGGGAGAGAGAGAGGGGGAGAGACAAGATGTGAATAACTTGTAAAATATAACATCAATCTGAACGAATCGATGAAGATGAGAGAGGAGAGAGAGGGGGGGGAGAGGGAGAGGGGGAGAGAACAAGATTGTAATAACTTGTAAAATATAACATCAATCTGAACGAAATGATGAAGATGAGAGAGGAGAGAGAGGGGGGGAGAGGGAGAGGGGAGAGAACAAAATGTGAATAACTTGTAAAATATAACATCAATCTGAACGAAACGATGAAGATGAGAGAGGAGAGAGAGGGGGGGAGAGGGAGAGGGGAGAGAACAAGATGTGAATAACTTGTAAAATATAACATCAATCTGAACGAAACGATGAAGATGAGAGAGGAGAGAGAGGGGGGGAGAGGGAGAGGGGAGAGAAACAAAATGTGAATAACTTGTAAAATATAACAAGTAACAAAGTGACAGTTACGAATGACTCAGAAAACACTAAACATTAATAATAATAAGACATTAGTGATAAAACACCATTGATCAAGCACATGAACCAACACAATACCAGGTCAAAGGAGGCTACAGATGTTTGGCTGTTGAGTAGAGCAACTACTCGTGGATAGAAACTGTTTTTATGTCTGGCTGTGGCAGCTTTGACAGTCCGGAGTCGCCTTCCAGAGGGAAGTGATTCAAAGAGTTTGTGGCCAGGGTGAGAGGGGTCAGAGGGATATAAACAATAAGTAATGGGGCATGGACGTAATGCAGAGAGGTCAGACTGGTGCACAGAGATTATACACTCCAAACTGGGTATAAACTTTGCACAGAGGGATATAAATATTAAATACTGGAGTATAGATGTGATGCAGCGAGTACTGACTGATGCATTGGACCATAGAAACATAGACAATAGGTACAGGAGTAGGCCATTCGGCCCTTCGAGCCTGCACCGCCATTCACTGTGATCTGGGTATAAACTTTACATAGAGGGATATAAATATTAAATGCTGGGGTATAGATGTGATGCAGAGAGTACAGACTGATGCACAGAGCTTATACACTTTAAACTGGGTATAAACAGTGCATCAGGGTCAAATTCACTGCACACTGGGGCATGGGCCCAATGCACAGAGTACAGACTGGTGCACAAACATTATACACTTTAAACTGGATAGAAACAGTGCATCAGGGTTAAATTCACTGCACATGGGCCCAATGCACAGAGTACAGACTGGTGCACAAACATTATACACTTTAAACTGGATATAAACAGTGCATCAGGGTTAAATTCACTGCACACTGGGGCATGGGCCCAATGCACAGAGTACAGACTGGTGGACAAACATTATACACTTTAAACTCATTATAAACATTGCATCAGGGTTAAATTCACTGCACACTGGGGCATGGGCCCAATGCACAGAGTACAGACTGGTGGACAAACATTATACACTTTAAACTGGATATATACAGTGCATCAGGGTTAAATTCACTGCACATGGGCCCAATGCACAGAGTACAGACTGGTGCACAAACATTATACACTTTAAACTGGTATAAACATTGCATCAGGGTTAAATTCACTGCACATGGGCCAAATGCAGAGAGTACAGACTAGTGCAAAAACATTATACACTTTAAACTCGGTATTTAAGCAAGAAAGTAAGTTTATTGGCCAAGTATTCACATACAAGGTATTTGCCTTGGTGCTCCACCCACAAGTAACAACATGACGTACAGTGACACTTACGAATGATTCAGAAAACACTAAACATTAATAATAATAAAACATTCATGATACACATAGAAACATAGACAATAGGGGCAGGAGTAGAGGCCATTCGGCCCTTCGAGCCTGCACTGCACCGCCATTCAATATGATCATGGCTGATCATCCAACTCAGTATCCCGTACCTGCCTTCTCTCCATACCCCCTGATCCCTTTAGCCACAAGGGCCACATCTAACTCCCTCTTAAATATAGCCAATGAACCGGCCTCAACTGCCCTCTGTGGCAGAGAGTTCCAGAGACCCACCACTCTCTGTGTGAAAAAAGTCCTTCTCATTTCGGTCCTAAAGGATTTCCCCCTTATCCTTAAACTGTGTGACCCCTTGTCCTGGACTTCCCCAACATCGGGAACAATCTTCCTGCCATCAGGAACAATCTAGCCTGTCCAACCCCTTAAGAATTTTGTAAGTCTCTATAAGATCCCCCCTCAATCTCCTAAATTCCAGCGAGTACAAGCCGAGTCTATCCAATCTTTCCTCATATGGAAGTCCTGACATCCCAGGAATCAGTCTGGTTCAATCCACAGGAACTGATCCTGAGTCTATAGAACATTGGATTTATGGACAAACGTGCTGGAGAAACTCAGCGGGTGAGGGAGGCAGCATCTATGGAGAGAAGGAAATAGGCGACGTTTCGGGTCGAGACCCTTCTTCAGACTGATGTGGGGGTTGGGGGGGGGGAGGAAGGAAGAGGCGGAGACAGTGGGCTGAGGGAGAGCTGGGAAGGGTAGGAGGAAGCAGGGACTACCTGAAATTGGAGGGCAGTGTTTGTTCCGCTGGGGTGTAGACGACCCAAGCGAAATATGAGGTGCTGCTCCTCCAGTTTGTGGTGGGACTCACTCTGGCCACGGAGGAGGCCAGGACAGAGAGGTGGGATTGGGATTGGGAATGGGAATGGGAGGGGGAGTTGAAGTGCTGGGCCTCCGGGAGGTCGGGATGGTTATTGCGGACCGAGCGGAGGTGTTGGGTGAAGCCTCCGCTTGGTCTCACCGATGTAGAGCAGCTGACATCTGGAGCAGCGGATGCAGTAGATGAGGTTGGAGGAGGTGCAGGTGAACCTCTGCCACACCTGGAACGACTGCTTGGGAACCTTGGATGGAGTCGAGGGGGGGAGGTGAAGGGACACTTTGTGGGGAAGATTCATCTTCCCGTTTCGTTCACCTCCGTCCATCTCAGCAACACCATTGTCAAATTTGCGGATGACACTACGGTGGTGGGGCTCATCTCCGGGGGGGACGAGACGAGTACGCCTATCGGGATGAGGTGGAGCAGCTGACAGTGTGGTGTGGAGAAAATAACCTGCTCCTGAACACCTTAAAGACCAAGGAGATAATAATAGACTTCAGGAAGAACAAAACGGAACTCCTACCACTAATTATCAGAGGGGACTGTGTGGAGAGGGTGGCGGATTTACGCTTCCTGGGAATCCATATTGAGGAGAACCTGACGTGGAGCGTGAACACCTCTGCGCTGCTGAAAAAGGTCCAGCAGAGACTGCACTTCCTGAGGGTGCTCAGGAAGAATAACATCACACAGAGACTGCTGCTGTCCTTTTATCGGTGCTCCATTGAGAGCATCCTAACATACTGTGTATGCGTGTGGTACACCAGCTGCACAGCGGCTCAGAGGAAAGCGCTCCAGAGGGCCATTGACAACATTGGCCCAGAGGATTGTCGGCTGCCCTCTCCTTACCTTGGAAGACTTACACAGTTCCCGCTGCATCAAAAAATCCCAGAATATTATAAAGGACATTTCCCACCCCTGTCGGACACTCCCTGTTTGAACTGTTGCCGTCAGGCAGACGGTACAGATCGACAAGGACAAGGACAAACAGACTTAAAAACAGTTTTTACCCCACTGCTATAAATAGGTATGTTGCAAAACTTACCTTGAGCAGCGCTGCAGTTCTGCCGCTCCCCGTGTGCGCGACTTTGGCGCCTTACAGAGGGGGGCGTGCGGCTTAAAGTGCCGTTTTTCAACAGGCAGGGCAAATCGATCCATGTCGGGCGATTTGGTTGCGGAAGAAAAATCGCTCCAACATTTCATGAATGGTGGTATTTTTAAATTACTCTAAATTATTTATTAACTAGAGTAATTTAAAAATCACCTTCAAAAGCCGTGAGTGCCGACAATGGGAAGGATTTTGCGTAGGGGAGAAAAAAAGGTAAATACTTTATTTTTATATTAAAAGTTGGTTTTTCGGGAGGCTTTAATAATATTTTTATGTTGCGAAATGGGGTCCAAAAAAATGTATGAACAAACAGTATTTTTCCCCCCGACTTCACCGCTAACCGCAACGTTCTAATCCACCGCGTTCCTCTAAAACCCACTCGCTAGTTGATTTAAATGGCCATTAATTTACAGGCATCAAACACTAAATTCCTTCCATTTGGCCCAGAAATTCATGAAAATGAGATTTAAAAATCATGTTATATTGTGGATTATTGTGTGAATGTTATTTGGACACGTAGGCAATTTTAAAAAAGTTTATCTTTTCTTAAGAAATGGATAGATGTTTAGATCTACTCATTGCATTTTGTAATTAGCTACAATTGGGTAACTAACTAATTATATGCTTTAATTTCAGGTAATCCAAGTAAGATTGTTTAATATTTGTTTCAGAATGCTTCAATCTATAATAACTGAACATTTCATTGAGTTCTCTTAATTTTTAAGAAAGTTATGGGCTTTTAACTGTTCCAGATCACAGCTTTTGAGTTAAGTCAATTGAAAGGCAATGGGGAACAAGATCCTAATTTCCGAGTATGAAAATGGCCATAACTTTCTTAATACTGAAGATATGAAAGTGAATTAGGTGTCAAATTAAACTTATTTTTATGCTTTATCTGATAAGGGGATAAATTGCAGACTTGATTTGTAAAATCTCAACATTTTGTAACATTGCTAGTATAAAGGCACTAAATGTAGCCGCCAAGGAACGGGGGGACTGAGGGACTGTGGTTGGTACACTGTGGAATCCACAGAAGGATGTAGGGTTGGGCACATATGGGGGCTGTTTTTATATTGCAGATTTATTTAAGTTGTTGATCTTTTTTTAATATTTTACCTTGTACGTATCGTTAGCTTTTATGATTTGAATGTTGCACTGACTGGCTGACATTTTTACATTTTGTTGTACATGGTTCATGTTACAATGACAATAAAGACACTATTCTATGCTATTCTCTCCTCAGATCCGAGCGTGCGGAGCGGAGGACTCGGATTGTGACATTCCCGATATGGATCGCTCTCAGTCCAACCTCCCCTCCCCCAAACCTCACTCTCCCTCCCCCTCCTCCCTACTCCCCTCCCCCAAACCTCACGGCTCGACCTCCTGGTAGTGTTACCCCTCACCCCCTCTTTCCCCCTCCCTCCCTCCCTCTCTCTCCCCCACTCCCCCCTCTCTCCTGCTGAATTGGGAAAAGGGGAAGTACAACGGGATCTGGGGGTCCTTGTTCATCAGTCTATGAAAGTAAGCATGCAGGTACAGCAGGCAGTGAAGAAAGCCAATGGCATGTTGGCCTTCATAACAAGAGGAGTTGAGTACAGGAGCAAAGAGGTCCTTCTGCAGTTGTACAGGGCCCTGGTGAGACCACACCTGGAGTATTGGCCTGTTGGCCTTTATAACAAGAGGAGTTGAGTACAGGAGCAAAGAGGTCCTTCTGCAGTTGTACAGGGCCCTAGTGAGACCACACCTGGAGTATTGTGTGCAGTTTTGGCCCTGTTGGCCTTTATAACAAGAGGAGTTGAGTACAGGAGCAAAGAGGTCCTTCTGCAGTTGTACAGGGCCCTGGTGAGACCACACCTGGAGTATTGTGTGCAGTTTTGGCCCTGTTGGCCTTCATAACAAGAGGAGTTGAGTACAGGAGCAAAGAGGTCCTTCTGCAGTTGTACAGGGCCCTGGTGAGACCACACCTGGAGTATTGGCCTGTTGGCCTTTATAACAAGAGGAGTTGAGTACAGGAGCAAAGAGGTCCTTCTGCAGTTGTACAGTAGCCCTGATGAGACCACATCTGGAGTATTGTGTGCCGTATTGGCCTGTTGGCCTTTATAACAAGAGAAGTTGAGTACAGGAGCAAAGAGGTCCTTCTGCAGTTGTACAGGGCCCTGGTGAGACCACACCTGGAGTATTGGCCTGTTGGCCTTTATAACAAGAGGAGTTGAGTACAGGAGCAAAGAGGTCCTTCTGCAGTTGTACAGGGCCCTGGTGAGTCGACATGATGGGTGAATCAGGGGATGATTTTGAGCGGCTGAGTTGAGTTTCCTGCCCCGTGACCTGCGTGGGGTTTCTCCGGGCGCTCCGGTTTCCGTTACAGTTGAGTTTGTTTCCCGCGTACCGAGCTACAGGGAAAAGCTTCCATGTCGCGAGCTGTCCAGTCAGCGGGAAGACCGGACGTGATTACAATCGATCCGTCCACAGTGGACAGATACAGGATGAAGGGAATTACGTTTAGTGCAAGGTCAAGCCTGATTGAAGATAGTCCGAGGGTCTCCAATGAGGTGGATGGGAGGTCAGGACCGCTCTCTAGTTGGTGAGAGGATGGTTCAGTTGCCTGATAACAGCCAGGAAGAAACTGCCCCTGAATCTGGAGGTGTGTGTGTGTTGGTTTTCACACTTCTGTACCTCTTGCCCGATGGGAGGGGGGAGACGAGGGAGTGACCGGGGGTGGGACTTACTCTAGTTTAGTTTGGGGGTTACACAAAAAGCTGGAGAAACTCAGCGGGTGCAGCAGCATCTAAGGAGCGAAGGAGATAGGCGACGTTTCGGGTCGAGACGCTTCTTCAGACTGGTCAGGGATCAGGGAAACGAGAGCTAGTTTAGTTTGAGTTGAGTTGGGTTAGGTTGGGGTTTGAGTTGGGTTGAGTTGGGATTGAGTTGGGGTTGGGTTGGAGTTGAGTTGAGTTGGGGTTGAGTTGGGTTGGAGTTGAGTTGGGTTGGGTTGGGTTGGGTTGGGTTGTTGTGAGTTGGGTTGGGTTGGGTTGGGATTGAGTTGGGTTGGGGTTGAGTTGGGATTGAGTTGGGTTGGGTTGTTTTAAGTTGGGTTGGGTTGGGATTGGGGTTGAGTTGGGTTAAGTTGAGTTGGGGTTGAGTTGGGGTTGAGTTGGGTTGGGTTGAGTTGGGGTTGGGTTGAGTTGGGTTGAGTTGGGTTGAGTTGGGATTGAGTTGGGTTGGAGTTGGGTTGAGTTGGGTTGGAGTTGAGTTGGGTTGAGTTGGGTTGGAGTTGGGTTGAGTTGGGTTGAGTTGGGTTGGGTTGGGTTGGGTTGGGTTGAGTTGGGTTGGAGTTGAGTTGGGTTGAGTTGGGTTGAGTTGGGTTGGGTTGGGTTGAGTTGGGTTGGGTTGGGTTGGGTTGAGTTGGGTTGGAGTTGAGTTGGGTTGAGTTGGGTTGGGTTGGGTTGAGTTGGGTTGGGTTGGGTTGAGTTGGAGTTGGGTTGGGTTAAGTTGGGTTGAGTTGGGTTGGGTTGAGTTGGAGTTGAGTTGGGTTGAGGGTGTCTTCATGCGATGAACTGGGAACGGCCGTTTCAAGGTGGTGGATGGGATGAGTGCTTATTTTCCATGGATCGAATGGAAGCATTGGATGAGCCAACACTGTCTTCATTGAGTGGGTGAGGAATATTGTCTCCATCACCTGGGGCAACTTGGATAGAAGGAGAGGAATGAACCTGTGAAGAAACTGCATTGATGAACGAACGCTGTCCTCATTGGTCTGAAGAAGATAAATGGATGAATTTTCCATCCTGGATCAGTGGACTATTTCTGCACATTTTTCTAATTGTGGATGGACACAGAGTGCTGGAGTAACTCAGCGGGTCAGGCAGCATCTGTGGAGAACATGGATAGGTGACGTTTCACAGTGTGCTGGAGTAACTCAGCGGGTCAGGCAGCATCTGTGGAGAACATGGATAGGTGACGTTTCACAGAGTGCTGGAGTAACTCAGCGGGTCAGGCAGCATCTGTGGAGAACATGGATAGGTGACGTTCCACAGAGTGCTGGAGTAACTCAGCGGGTCAGGCAGCATCTGTGGAGAACATGGATAGGTGACGTTTCACAGAGTGCTGGAGTACCTCAGCGGGACGAGAACCCTCTACCGATCCTTTCGTGAACTGCTTCAGAGCCGATACTGAGCGGATCAGAAGGTTATTTCCGTTTCATGGACTGAATTGGTTGCAAAGTGATGACGCTGGATCGGATGTCCCCGTATCGATCAGACACAGACTGTTGCGTCTCTCCCACTGAGAGCGGGGAGGGAGTAGGCGGGAGAATCACTTTGCAATCGAAACAAGAAAAAAAGCTGTCTCGGGGCCGAGAGAGAGAGAAAAACCTGTTTCTTCCCGTATCTTTCCCGCGGCAACAGCAGGAGGTGGGAGGGAATGTGATCACTTCTATCGATCCGATTGAAATCTTCTCTGTAACATATAGTCCTTGACATTTATAGCCTGCGGTAAAACATTAATAAACTCATAGCTGTTGGAACGAGTGTCACTTTAAAAGAATACTTTGCTCTCATGAGGTCATAAGTGATAGGAGCAGAATTAGGCAATTCGGCCCATCGAGTCCATTCAATCATGGCTGATCTATCTCTCCCTCCTAACCCCATTCTCCTGCCTTCTCCCCATATTATCTAAATGGTGGCCGATTAGGAAAAGGGGAGATGCAGCGAGACCTGGGTGTCATGGTACACCAGTCATTGAAAGTAGGCATGCAGGTGCAGCAGGCAGTGAAGAAAGCCAATGGTATGTTGGCATTCATAGCAAGAGGATTTGGGTATAGGAGCAGGGAGGTTCTACTGCAGTTGTACAGGGTCTTGGTGAGACCACACCTGGAGTATTGCGTACAGTTCTGGCCTCCTAATCTGAGGAAGGACATTATTGCCATAGAGGGAGTGCAGAGAAGGTTCACCAGACTGATTCCTGGGATGTCAGGACTGTCTTATGAAGAAAGACTGGATAGACTCGGTTTATACTCTCTAGAATTTAGGAGATTGAGAGGCGATCTTATAGAAACTTACAAAATTCTTAAGGGGTTGGACAGGCTAGATGCAGGAAGATTGTTCCCGATGTTGGGGAGTCCAGGACAAGGGGTCACAGCTTAAGGATAAGGGGGAAATCCTTTAGGACCGAGATGAGAAGGACTTTTTTCACACAGAGAGTGGTGGGTCTCTGGAACACTCTGCCACAGAGGGTAGTTGAGGCCAGTTCATTGGCTATATTTAAGAGGGAGTTAGATGTGGCCCTTGTGGCTAAGGGGATCAGGGGGTATGGAGAGAAGGCAGGTATGGGATACTGAGTTGGATGATCAGCCGTGATCATATTGAATGGCGGTGCAGTGCAGGCTCGAAGGGCCGAATGGCCTCTACTCCTGCACCTATTGTCTATGTTTCTATAACCCCCGACACCCGCACTAATCACCAATCTATCTATCTCTGCCTTAAATATAAATATCCGCTGACTTGTGGCCTCCACCGCCGTCTGTGGCATCGAATCCCACAGATTCACCGCCCTCTGGCTAAAGAAATTCCTCCTCGTCTCCTTCCTGAAGGAATGTATGTCCTTTAATTCTGAGGCCGTGCCCTCTAATCCTAGACTGTTACGACTGAAGCTCTATCCGCTCATCCCCTTTTTCCCAATGACAGAGTTATCTTTAGTTTAGAGGTACAGCACGGAAACAGGCCCTTCGGCCCAACTTGCCCACACTGGCCAACATGCCCCATCTACACTAGTCCCACCCCACAGACCAACATGCCCCATCTACACTAGTCCCACCCCACAGACCAACGTGCCCCATCTACACTAGTCCCACCCCACAGACCAACATGCCCCATCTACACTAGTCCCACCCCGACCAACATGCCCCATCTACACTAGTCCCACCCCACAGACCAACATGCCCCATCTACACTAGTCCCACCCCGACCAACATGCCCCATCTACACTAGTCCCACCCCGACCAACATGCCCCGTCTACACCAGTCCCACCCCGACCAACATGCCCCATCTACACTAGTCCCACCCCGACCAACATGCCCCGTCTACACTAGTCCCACCTGCTCCCCACGTTTGGCCCACATCCCTCCAAACCTGTCCTATCCATGTACCTGTCCAAGTGTCTCTTAAACGTTGCCTCAACTACCTCCTCCGGCAGCTCGTTCCATACACCCACCACCCTCGAAAAGTGTGGAAAAGTTGCCCCTCAGGTCCCTATTCAATCTTTCCCCCTTCACATTAAACCCGTGTCCTCTGGTCCTCGATTCCCCTACTCTGGGCAAGAGACTCTGTGCGTCTGTCTGTCTACCCGATCTATTCCCCTGGTGATTTTGTACTGAATGGGTACCCCATTTCACACAGAGATTGAGGGGGGATCTTATAGAGACATACAAAATTCTTAAGGGGTTGGACAGGCTAGATTGTTCCCGATGGCAGGAAGATTGTTCCCGATGTTGGGGAAGTCCAGGACAAGGGGTCACACAGTTTAAGGATAAGGGGGAAGTCTTTTAGGACCGAGATGAGGAAAACATTTTTATTTCACACACAGAGAGAGTGGTGAATCTGTGGAATTAATTCTCTGCCACAGAGGGTAGTTGAGGCCAGTTCATTGGCTACATTTAAGAGGGAGTTAGATGTGGCCCTTGTGGCTAAAGGGATCAGGGGGTATGGAGAGAAGGCAGGTACGGGATACCGAGTTGGATGATCAGCCATGATCATATTGAATGGCGGTGCAGTGCTGGCTCGAAGGGCCGAATGGCCTCTACTCCTGCACCTATTGTCTATGTTTCTCACAGTCGCCCACCAAACCTATACTCTTTACTATGGGCATCCTGCCTGACCCGCTGAGTTACTCCAGCACTCTATGACTTTTTTTTGTAAACCAGCATCTGCAGTTCCTTGATTTTCATCCCAAATCTTCGCTGGTTTCAGGGCTTTCACAAACGTTGGCATCTGTGCAATGTGTGCATTACATGGAAAGGAAACAGGTCACAGACCAATAAAGAACCATTTTGCAGTAAAGAGCATAATTATATCTAATTTGTAGACAGAGCTCCCAATGTGCAGTGAATTCACAGAACAGGTCGCTCCAATTTGTGGTCAACACTCCCACCGTGTGGTGATCCTCTGCATTGCAGGGCCGTCCAATTTGTGGTCAACACTCCCACCGTGTGGTGATCATCTGCATTGCAGGCCCATCCAGTTTGTGGTCAACACTCCCACCGTGTGGTGATCCGCCGCACTGCAGGGCCGTCCAATTTGCGTTCAACACTCCCACCGTGTGGTTTAAGACCGAACTGCAGAAACATAGAAACATAGAAATTAGGTGCAGGAATAGGCCATTCGGCCCTTCGAGCCTGCACTGCACCGCCATTCAATATGATCATGGCTGATCATCCAACTCAGTATCCCGTACCTGCCTTCTCTCCATACCCTCTATTCCCCTTAGCCACAAGGGCCACATCTAACTCCCTCTTAAATATAGCCAATGAACTGGCCTCAACTACCCTCTGTGGCAGAGAGTTCCAGAGACTCACCACTCTCTGTGTGAAAAAATTCCTTCTCATCTCGGTCCTAAAGGATTTCCCCCTTATTCTTAAGCTGTGACCCCTTGTCCTGGACCTCCCCAACATCGGGAACAATCTTCCTGCATCTAGCCTGTCCAACCCCTTAAGAATCTTGTAAGTTTCTATAAGATCCCCTCTCAATCTCCTAAATTCTAGAGAGTATAAACCGAGTCTATGCAGTCTTTGTTCATAAGATAGTCCTGACATCCCAGGAATCAGTCTGGTGAACCTTCGCTGCACTCCCTCTATGGCAATAATGTCCTTCCTCAGATTTGGAGACCAGAACTGTACGCAATACTCCAGGTGTGGTCTCACCAAGACCCTATACAACTGAAGTAGAACCTCCCTGCTCCTATACTCAAATCCTTTTGCTATGAATGCTAACATACCATTTGCTTTCTTCACTGCCTGCTGTACCTGCATGCCTACTTTCAATGACTGGTGTACCATGACACCCAGATCGCGCTGCATCTCCCCTTTTCCTAATCGGCCACCATTTAGATAATAGTCTGTTTTCCTATTTTTGCCACCAAAGTGGATAACCTCACATTTATCCACATTATACTGCATCTGCCAAACATTTGCCCACTCACCCAGCCTATCCAAGTCACCTTGCATTCTCCTAGCATCCTCCTCACAGCTAACACTGCCCCCCAGCTTCGTGTCATCCGCAAACTTGGAGATATTGCCTTCAATTCCCTCATCCAGATCATTTATGTATATTGTAAATAGCTGGGGTCCCAGCACTGAGCCTTGCGGTACCCCACTAGTCACTGCCTGCCATTGTGAAAACGACCTGTTAACTCCTACTCTTTGCTTCCTGTTTGCCAGCCAGTTCTCTATCCACATCAATACTGAATGGCGGTGCTGGCTCGAAGGGCCGAATGGCCTACTCCTGTACCTATTGTCTATGTTTCTATGGTCCAATGCATCAGTCAGTACTCGCTGCATCACATCTATACTCCTGTATTTAATATTTATATCCCTGTGTGCAGTTTACACTGTGTTTAAAGTGTATGATCTTTGTGCATTGGTCAGGACTGTGCATCGGGCCCATGCCCCATTATTTAATGTTTTTATCCCTCGAAATAACCTCTCTTCTTCCTCTCTCCCCCTCCCCCCTCTCACCCTTTCCTCACTCTCTTCTCTTCTCTCCCACCTGGGCCTCAGGCCTCTCTCTTCTCTCCCACCTGGGCCTCAGGCCTCTCTCTTCTCTCCCACCTGGGCCGCAGGCCTCTCTCTTCTCTCTCTTCTCTCTCTCCTTCTCTCCTTTCTTCTTCTCCTTCTTCCCTTCTCCCTCTTCTCTCTCTCCTCCTCCTTCTCTCCTCTTCTCCCCCTTCCTTCCTTCTTCTCTCCTCTCTCTCTCACTCCATCAGACCACAGCATCACATCTACACCACAGCATTTAATATTTATATCCCTCTGTGCAATGTTATATTGTGTTTAAAGTTGTGCTCACAATCACTACTCGGAGACTAAATCATGGAAACAAGAAATGCTTTATTTGCGAGTCTGCAGAGTCGGGTGCCTCTCCAAGTTGAGACACAGCGAAGTCAGGAAAGTAAAGCCCCTTTATACACACAATTCTGCTGGCATAACCTCCCCTTCTGGCTCTCCCCAATCAGAGCACTGAGGTGCACAGTCTATAGGTACGTCCCCCAGTACCTCCCACATCATACATCGTATGTTCTTACATATGCATGGTAATGAGCAGTTTCTCAACCAGGGGCGTATAACCAATATTCATTTATTTCATTAAGCATGCCCAGTTGCAATTGACCTGGCCTAGTTTACTCACCTCCAACTGACCCGTCTCAGATTTTTTAATATCTGAACTAAAGCTAGTCTCTACTGACAAGGGTCCCATCCATCCTCACTCAAGGACAGTTCTGGTAACTTCATTCACAGCTGTGTCAGAATCCTCTCCCTGGCCTCTATCGGTTAGAATCCTGTTTACAAGTTAGAATCCTCTCCTGAATCCTTACAATAGTGGGGTTTAATCACTTTATCCCTCACAAAGTGTATAATCTTGGTGTATCAGTCTGTACTCTGTGCATTGGGCCCATGCACCAGTGTGCAGTGAATTTGACCCTGATGCAATGTTTATAATGAGTTTAAAGTGTATAATGTTTGTGCATCAGTCTGTACTCTCTGCATTGGGCCCATGTGCAGTGAATTGGACCCTGATGCAATGTTTATGCCGGTGTTCAAAGTGTATAATCTTTCTCCATCAGTCAGGACTCTCTTCATTGCATCTATACCACAGCATTTAATATTTATATCTCTTTAAATACGCAGTTTAAAGTGTATAATCTTGGTTCATCAGTCTGTACTCTGTGCATCGGGCACATGCCCCAGTGTGCAGTGAATTTGACCCTGATGCAATGTTTATAATGAGTTTAAAGTGTATAATGTTTGTGCATCAGTCTGTACTCTCTGCATCACATCTATACCCCAGCATTTAATGTTTTTATCCCTCTGTGCTTTATTTACAATCCAGTCTAAAGTTTATATATCTCTCTGTGCACAGATTATAATCCATGCATCAGTCAGATCTCTGCATCACAACTATACCCCAGCATTTAATATTTATATCTCTCTATGTAAAGTTTATACCCAGATCACAGTGAATGGCGGTGCTGGCTCGAAGGGCCGAATGGCCTACTCCTGTACCTATTGTCTATGTTTCTATGGTCCAATGCATCAGTCAGTACTCGCTGCATCACATCTATACTCCGGTATTTAATATTTATATCCCTCTGTGCAGTTTACAACGTGTTTAAAGTGTATAATCTCTGTGCACCAGTCTGTACTCTCTGCATTGGGCCCATGTGCAGTGATTTGGACCCTGATGCACTGTTTATACCCAGTTTCAAGTGTATAATATTTGTGCATCAGTCTGCATTCTCTGCATTGGGCCCATGTGCAGTGAATTTGACCCTGATGCAATGTTTATAGCCAGTTTAAAGTGTATAATATTTGTGCATCATTCTGTACTCTCTGCATTGGGCCCATGCACCAGTGAATTGGACCCTGATGCAATGTTTATATGTCCAGTTTAAAGTGTATAGTCTCTGTGCACCAGTCAGTACTCTGTGCATTGGGCCCATGTGCAGTGAATTTGACCCTGATGCACTGTTTATACCCAGTTTAAAGTGTATAATCTTTGTGCACCAGTCTGTACTCTGTGCATTGGGCCCATGTGCAGTGAATTTGACCCCGATGCAATGTTTATAACCAGTTTAAAGTGTATAATATTTTTGCATCAGTCTGTACTCTCTGCATTGGGCCCATGTGCAGTGAATTGGACCCTGATGCAATGTTTATGCCGGTGTTCAAAGTGTATAATCTTTCTCCATCAGTCAGGACTCTCTTCATTGCATCTATACCACAGCATTTAATATTTATATCTCTTTAAATACGCAGTTTAAAGTGTATAATCTTGGTTCATCAGTCTGTACTCTGTGCATCGGGCACATGCCCCAGTGTGCAGTGAATTTGACCCTGATGCAATGTTTATAATGAGTTTAAAGTGTATAATGTTTGTGCATCAGTCTGTACTCTCTGCATCACATCTATACCCCAGCATTTAATGTTTTTATCCTTCTGTGCTTTATTTACAATCCAGTCTAAAGTTTATATATCTCTCTGTGCACAGATTATAATCCATGCATCAGTGAGATCTCTGCATCAAATCTATACCCCAGCATTTATATCCCTCTATGTAATGCTTATACCCAGATCACAGTGAATGGCGGTGCTGGCTCGAAGGGCTGAATGGCCTATTCCTGTACCTATTGTCTATGTTTCTATGGTCCAATGCATCAGTCAGTACTCGCTGCATCACATCTATACTCCGGTATTTAATATTTATATCCCTCTGTGCAGTTTACAATGTGTTTAAAGTGTATAATCTTTGTGCATCAGTCTGTACTCTCTGCATTGGGCCCATGCCCCAGTGTGCAGTGAATTTGACCCTGATGCAATGTTTATATGTCCAGTTTCAAGTGTATAGTCTCTGTGCACCAGTCTGTACTCTGTGCATTGGGCCCATGTGCAGTGAATTTGACCCCAATGCAATGTTTATAACCAGTTTAAAGTGTATAATCTTTGTGCACCAGTCTGCATTCTCTGCATTGGGCCCATGTGCAGTGAATTTGACCCCAATGCAATGTTTATAACCAGTTTAAAGTGTATAATCTCTGTGCATCAGTCTGTACTCTCTGCATTGGGCCCAGTGTGCAGTGAATTGGACCCTGATGCAATGTTTATATGTCCAGTTTAAAGTGTATAATCTTTGTGCACCAGTCTGTGCTCTGTGCATTGGGCCCATGTGCAGTGAATTTGACCCTGATGCAATATTTATACCCAGTTTAAAGTGTATAATCTTTGTGCATCATTCTGTACTCTCTGCATTGGGCCCATGTGCAGTGAATTGGACCCTGATGCAATGTTTATATGTCCAGTTTAAAGTGTATAATCTCTGTGCATCAGTCTGCATTCTCTGCATTGGGCACATGTGCAGTGAATTTGACCCCACTGCACTGTTTATAACCAGTTTAAAGTGTATAATATTTGTGCACCAGTCTGTACTGTGCATTGGGCCCATGTGCAGTGAATTTGACCCTGATGCACTGTTTATAACCAGTTTAAAGTGTATAATCTTTGTGCACCAGTCTGTACTCTGTGCATTGGACCCATGTGCAGTGAATTTGACCCCAATGCACAGTTTATAACCAGTTTAAAGTGTATAATATTTGTGCACCAGTCTGGACTCTCTGCATTGGGCCCATGTGCAGTGAATTTGACCCTGATGCACTGTTTATACCCAGTTTAAAGTGTATAGTCTCTGTGCATCAGTCTGTACTCTCTGCATTGGGCCCATGTGCAGTGAATTTGACCCCAATGCAATGTTTATACCAGTTTAAAGTGTATAATCTTTGTGCACCAGTCAGCCCATGTGCAGTGAATTTGACCCCAATGCACTGTTTATAACCAGTTTAAAGTGTATAATATTTGTGCACCAGTCTGTACTCTGTGCATTGGGCCCATGTGCAGTGAATTTGACCCCAATGCAATGTTTATAACCAGTTTAAAGTGTATAATATTTGTGCATCAGTCAGTACTCTGTGCATTGGGCCCATGTGCAGTGAATTTGACCCCAATGCACTGGTTATAACCAGTTTAAAGTGTATAATATTTGTGCACCAGTCTGTACTCTGTGCATTGGGCCCATGTGCAGTGAATTTGACCCCAATGCAATGTTTATAACCAGTTTAAAGTGTATAATATTTGTGCACCAGTCTGTACTCTCTGCACTGGGCCCAGTGTGCAGTGAATTTGACCCTGATGCACTGTTTATACCCAGTTTAAAGTGTATAATCTTTGTGCATCAGTCTGTACTCTCTGCATTGGCACCAGTGTGCAGTGAATTTGACCCTGATGCGATGTTTATACCCAGTTTAAAGTGTATAATCTTTGTGCACCAGTCTGTACTCTGTGCATTGGGCCCATGTGCAGTGAATTGGACCCTGATGCAATGTTTATATGTCCAGTTTAAAGTGTATAATCTTTGTGCATCAGTCTGTACTCTCTGCATTGGGCCCATGTGCAGTGAATTTGACCCCAATGCACTGTTTATAACCAGTTTAAAGTGTATAATATTTGTGCACCAGTCTGGACTCTCTGCATTGGGCCCATGTGCAGTGAATTTGACCCTGATGCACTGTTTATACCCAGTTTAAAGTGTATAGTCTCTGTGCATCAGTCTGTACTCTCTGCATTGGGCCCATGTGCAGTGAATTTGACCCCAATGCACTGTTTATAACCAGTTTAAAGTGTATAATATTTGTGCACCAGTCTGGACTCTCTGCATTGGGCCCATGTGCAGTGAATTTGACCCCGATGCAATGTTTATACCAGTTTAAAGTGTATAATCTTTGTGCACCAGTCAGCCCATGTGCAGTGAATTTGACCCCAATGCAATGTTTATAACCAGTTTAAAGTGTATAATATTTGTGCATCAGTCAGTACTCTGTGCATTGGGCCCATGTGCAGTGAATTTGACCCCAATGCACTGTTTATAACCAGTTTAAAGTGTATAATATTTGTGCACCAGTCTGTACTCTGTGCATTGGGCCCATGTGCAGTGAATTTGACCCCAATGCAATGTTTATAACCAGTTTAAAGTGTATAATATTTGTGCACCAGTCTGTACTCTGTGCATTGGGCCCATGTGCAGTGAATTTGACCCCAATGCAATGTTTATAACCAGTTTAAAGTGTATAATATTTGGGCACCAGTCTGTACTCTGTGCATTGGGCCCATGTGCAGTGAATTTAACCCTGATGCAATGTTTATAATCTGTTTAAAGTGTATAATCTTTGTGCATCAGTCTGTACTCTCTGCATTGGGCCCAGTGTGCAGTGAATTGAACCTATTGCAATGTTTATATCCAGTTTAAAGTGTATAATCTTTGTGCATCAGTCTGCATTGTCTGCATTGGGCCCATGTGCAGTGAATTTGACCCCAATGCAATGTTTATAACCAGTTTAAAGTGTATAATCTTTGTGCACCAGTCTGCATTCTCTGCATTGGGCCCATGTGCAGTGAATTTGACCCCAATGCAATGTTTATAACCAGTTTAAAGTGTATAATCTCTGTGCATCAGTCTGTACTCTCTGCATTGGGCCCATGTGCAGTGAATTTGACCCTGATGCAATGTTTATATGTCCAGTTTAAAGTGTATAATCTCTGTGCACCAGTCTGTACTGTGTGCATTGGGCCCATGTGCAGTGAATTTGACCCTGATGCACTGTTTATAACCAGTTTAAAGTGTACAGTCTCTGTGCACCATTCTGTACTGTGTGCATTGGGCCCATGTGCAGTGAATTTGACCCCAATGCACTGTTTATACCCAGTTTAAAGTGTATAATCTTTGTGCACCAGTCTGTACTCTGTGCATTGGGCCCATGTGCAGTGAATTGGACCCTGATACAATGTTTATAACCAGTTTAAAGTGTATAATCTTTGTGCACCAGTCTGTACTCTGTGCATTGGGCCCATGTGCAGTGAATTGGACCATGATACAATGTTTATAACCAGTTTAAAGTGTATAATCTTTGTGCACCAGTCTGTACTCTGTGCATTGGGCCCATGTGCAGTGAATTTAACCCTTATGCAATGTTTATAACCAGTTTAAAGTGTATAGTCTCTGTGCACCAGTCTGTACTCTGTGCATTGGGCCCATGTGCAGTGAATTTGACCCCAATGCACTGTTTATAACCAGTTTAAAGTGTATAATCTTTGTGCATCAGTCAGTACTCTCTGCATTGGGCCCATGTGCAGTGAATTTGACCCCAATGCAATGTTTATAACCAGTTTAAAGTGTATAATCTTTGTGCATCAGTCAGTACTCTGTGCATTGGGCCCATGTGCAGTGAATTTAACCCTGATGCAATGTTTATAACCAGTTTAAAGTGTATAGTCTCTGTGCATCAGTCTGTACTCTCTGCATTGGGCCCATGTGCAGTGAATTGGACCCTGATGCAACGTTTATAACCAGTTTAAAGTGTATAGTCTCTGTGCATCAGTCTGTACTCTGTGCATTGGGCCCATGTGCAGTGAATTTGACCCCAATGCACTGTTTATACCCAGTTTAAAGTGTATAATCTTTGTGCACCAGTCTGTACTCTGTGCATTGGGCCCATGTGCAGTGAATTGGACCCTGATACAATGTTTATAACCAGTTTAAAGTGTATAATCTCTGTGCACCAGTCTGTACTGTGTGCATTGGGCCCATGTGCAGTGAATTTAACCCTGATGCAATGTTTATAACCAGTTTAAAGTGTATAGTCTCTGTGCATCAGTCTGTACTCTCTGCATTGGGCCCATGTGCAGTGAATTGGACCCTGATGCAACGTTTATATGTCCAGTTTAAAGTGTATAATATTTTTGCATCAGTCTGTACTCTGTGCATTGGGCCCATGCCCCAGTGTGCAGTGAATTGGACCCTGATGCAACGTTTATATGTCCAGTTTAAAGTTAATATCGCTCTGTGCAATGGTAAAAACCCATGCATGAGTGAGCCCCGCCTGCATTCCGCCCCCACCCCGCCGCTCCCGCTGCAACAACCCCGTTTACGCTCCATTCTCGACATTAATCTTCATTTATTTTTAAACCTGCTGGCTCCCAGACTTCTCTCCCCCGCACTGCGCACGCGCTCGCCGCCGTCACCCCTCCTCCTCCTCCTCGTCGGCGCGCATGTGCGGTACCGGCAGTGTTCGCCGCGCAGCCGCAGTGCGTGTTTTTGCGGCTGGGATGCCGGCGGTGGTGGGCGCGCAGCCGCAGTGCGTGTTTTTGTGGCTGGGATGCCGGCGGTGGTGGGCGCGCAGCCGCAGTGCGTGTTTTTGCGGCTGGGATGCCGGCGGTGGTGGGCGCGCAGCCGCAGTCGCGTGTTTTTGTGCGTGTGATGCCGGCGGTGGTGGGTGCGCAGCCGCAGTGCGTGTTTACGTGTGTGGGATGCCGGCAGTGTTCGCCGCGCAGCCGCAGTGCGTGTTTTTGTGTGTAGGATGCCGGCGGTGGTGGGCGCGCAGCCGCAGTGCGTGTTTTTGCGGCTGGGATGCCGGCGGTGGTGGGTGCGCAGCCGCAGTGCGTGTTTTTGTGGCTGGGATGCCGGCGGTGGTGGGCGCGCAGCCGCAGTCGCGTGTTTTTGTGCGTGTGATGCCGGCGCGCAGCCGCAGTTGTGTGTCGGGGGGGTTGCAGGGCGCCGGCGGTGGTGGGCGCGCATGCCCGGTGCCGGCGGCCGGCAGCCCCGCGCAGCCGCAGTCGCGGGGCGGGGGAGGACGAGGCCGCGGGATCTTCTTTGTCGCCGCCGCCATTTTTGCCGCCGCGTCGTCGCCGCCGCCTCGTCTCGTCGTCTCGTCCTTCACCCTCTCCTCCCGTCCCTTCCTCCTCCTCCTCACCCTCCTCCTCCTCCTCACCCCGACCCCGACCCTCCCGGCCCCTCCTTCCCTCACCCGGACTCGGCATCAACATCGACATCATCGTCATCGAGGAGCCGGTGAGAGAAGCCTCGGGCCCTGTGGCGGCGGCGGCGGCGGCGGCGGCGGGAGAGGGAGAGGGGGGGAGGGAGAGGGAGAGGGAGAGACAGAGGGAAGGGATGAGGGGGAGAAGGAAGGAGAGAGGGAGTGTGGGATGAGGGGAGAGAAGAGAGAGAGAGAGGAGGGGGAGAGAGAGTGTGAGGGAAGAGAAGGAGAGGGAGAGAAGAAGGGAATGTGAGGGAGAGAGGGAAAGAGGGAAGGGGGGAAAAGGGGAGAGAGAGAGATAATGGGATAGAAACATAGAAACACAGACAACAGGTGCAGGAGTAGAGGCCATTCGGCCCTTCGAGCCTGCACCGCCATTCAATGTGATCATGGCTGATCATCCAACTCAGTATCCCGTACCTGCCTTCTCTCCATACCCCCTGATCCCTTTAGCCACAAGGGCCACATCTAACTCCCTCTTAAATATAGCCAATGAACTGGCCTCAACTACCCTCTGTGGCAGAGAATTAATTCCAGAGACCCACCACTCTCTGTGTGAAGATTGTTTTCCTCATCTCGGTCCTAAAGGATTTCCCCCTTACCCTTAAACTGTGTGACCCATTCCAGGCCGCGGGGTTTGAGGGAGGTGAGGGAGAGAACAAGGAGGAGGGGAAAGGCGTGAGGGGGGAGGGACAGAGCTGAGGAGAAGGGAGAGAGAGGAGAGGAGGAGGGAGGAGAGAATGAGGGAAGGAGGGAGGGAGAGAGAGAAGGGGGGGAGAGTGAGGAGAGAAGGAGGGAGAGAGGGAGTGAGGGATGAGGGGAGAGACAGGAGGAAAGGGAGAGAAGGTGAGGGGGAGAAGGAGGGAGAGAGGGGGAGGGAAGGAGAGGGAGGGAGGGAAGGAGAGGGAGAGAAGGAGAGAGGGAGGGATGAGAGAGAGAGGGAGGGAGGGAAGGAGAGGGAGGGAAGGAGAGAGGGAGAAGGAGAGGGGGAGAGACAGAGGGATGAGGGAGAGAGGGAGGGAAGGGATGAGGGGGAAGGAGAGAGAGAAGGAGAGAATGTGAGAGGGGGGAATGAGGGGAGAGGGAGGGAGGGAAGGTGAGGGAAGGGGGATAGGAGAGAAGGAGGGAGTGAGGGATGAGGGGAGAGACAGAGGGGGAAAGGGAGAGAAGGTGAGGGGGAGAAGGAGGGAGTGAGGGGAGAATGAGGGAAGGAGGAGAGAGAGAGAGAAGGAAGGAGGAGAGAATGAGGGAAGGGGATGAGGGGAGAGAAAAAGTGGGAGGGAGAGAGGAGAGAGAGAGTGTGAGGGAAGAGAAGGGAGAAAGGAGAGAGAGAGAAGGAGGGAGAGAGAGAAGAGGGGGAGAGGGAAGGAGAGAGAGAGAGAGAAGGAGGGGAGAAGGTGAGAGAGAGTGGGGATGAGGAGAGAAAAAAGTGGGAGAGAGGGAGGGAAGGAGAGGGAGAGAAGGAGAGGGAGAGGAGGAAGGAAGGAGGGATGAGGGAGAGAGAGGGGATGAGGGGGAAGGAAGGAAGGAGTGAGAGAGAGGGAAGGAGGGAGAGAAGGGGATGAGGAGAGAGAGGGGGAGAAGGAAGGGGGGAGAGGGAAGGAGAGAGAGAGAGAGAATGTAAGAGAGGGAGGAAGGAAGGAGGGATGAGGAGAGAGAAGGAGGGAAGGTGAGGGAGGGAAGGAGAGAGAGAAGGTGAGGGAAGGAGGGAGTGAGGGATGAGGGGAGAGACAGGGGGAAAGGGAGAGAAGGTGAGGGGGAGAAGGAGAGAGAGGAGGAAGGAAGGAGGGATGAGAGAGAGAGAGGAGAGAGAGAATGTGAGGGAGAGGAGGAGAGGGAGAGAACGAGGGGAGAGACAGAAGGAGAGAGGAGGAAGGAAGGAAGGGGATGAGGGGAGAGAGAGAGGGAATGGGAGGGAGGAAAGGAGAGAGAGATAGAAGAGGGGGAGAGAAGGAGGGAGAGAGGAAAGAGAAGAGGGGAGAAGGTGAGGGAGGGAAGGTGAGAGGGAGAGAGAAGGGAGTGAGGGGAGAATGGGGATGAGGGGAGATAGAGAGGGAAGGAGGGAATGAGGAGAGAAGGTGAGGGAGAGAGGAGAGAAGGAGAGAGTGAGGAAAGAAGAGGGGAGAAGGTGACAGAGAGAGAGTGAGGGGAAAGGGAGTGAGGGGGAGAGAGAGGAGGAGAGGGAGGAAAAGGGGAGAGGAGAAGGTGAGGGGGCGAATTAGAGAGGGGGAGAGAGAAGGAGGGAGTGAGGAAGGAGAGAGAGAGGGAATGGGAGGAGAGAATGTGAGGGAGGGAAGAGAAGAGGAGGAAAGGGAGGGAGAGAGGGGAGAGGAGGAGGGAGAGAGAGGAAGGGGAGAATGTGAGAGAGAGAAGGAGGGAAGAGAAGGAGGGAGAGAGGAAAGAGAAGAGGGGAGAAGGTGAGGGAGGGAAGGGGAGAGTGAGAGAGGGAGGGAAGGGGGAGTGAGGGAAGAGAGAGAGTGGGAGGAGATGAGGGGAGGGAGACAGAGAAGGGAGTGAGGGAGAATGGGGGTGAGGGGAGAGAGAGAAGGTGAGAATGGGGATGAGGGGAGAAGGAGTGAGATGAGGGAATGAGGGAAGGAGGGAGGGAGGAGAGAGAGAAGTGAGAGAGGGAGGGAGAGGGAGAGAGAAGGAGTGAGAGATGAGGGGAGAAAAGAGGGGAGAAGGGGAGTGCGGGAGAGAAGGGGAGAGAGAGGGGGATGAGGGGAGAAGGTGAGGGAGAGGGGAGAGAGAGAAGGTGAGGGAAGGAGGGAGAGAAGGAAGGAACGAGAGAGAGAAGAGGGGGGAGAGTGAGGAGAGAATGTGATGGAGAAAAGGAGAGAGAGAGAAGGAGGGAGTGAGGAAAGAGAGTGAGAATGAGGGAGAGAAGGAGAGAGGAGAGAGAGAAGTAGACAGAGAGAGTGAGAAAGAGAGAGAGGGAAGGTGAGGGAGTGAGGGATGAGGGGGAGAGGGAGGGAAGGAGAGAGAGAGAGAATGTGAGGGAGAGAGGGAGATAGAAGAGGTGGAGAGAAGGAGGGAATGTGAGGGAAGAGAAGGAGGGAGAGAGGAAAGAGAAGAGGGGAGAAGGTGAGGGAGGGAAGGAGAGAGTGAGAGAGGGAGGGAAGGGGATGAGGGGAGTGAAGAGAGAGAGAAGGAGGGAGAAGGGGAGAGAGAAAAAGGGGAGAGGGAGAGAGAGAGAGAATGTGAGGGAGACAAGGAGAGGAGAGAAGGAATGGGAGGAGGAGAGATAAGGAAGGTGAGGGAAGGGGAGAGAGAGAAAAGGGAGAGGGAGAGAATGGGGATGAGGGGAGAGTCAGAGACAGAAGGGGAGGGAGGGGAGGAAGAGGAGGAGAGGGAGGGAGAGAGAGAAGGAGGGGATGAGGGGAGAGAGACAGAGAAGGGAGTGAGGGGGAGAATGGGGATGAGGGGAGAAGGAGGGAGTGAATTAGAGAGAGAGGGGGAGGGAAGAGAGGAGAGAGAGAGAGAGAGGGAAGGGATGAGGGGAGGGAGAGAGATAGAGGGAATGGGATGAAGGGAGGGAGACCGAGAAGGAGTGAGGGGAGAATGGGGATGAGGGGAGACAGAGAGGGAAGGAGGGAATGAGGAGAGAAGGTGAGGGAGAGAGAGAGAGAAGGAGAGAGTGAGGAAAGAGAAGAGGGGAGAAGGTGACAGAGAGAGAGAGAGGAAAGGGAGTGAGGGGGAGAGAGAGGAGGAGTGGGAGAAAAGGGGAGAGGAGAAGGTGAGGGGGGTGAATTAGAGAGAGAGAGGGGGAGGGGAAGAGAGGAGAGAGAGAAGTAGAAAGAGAGAGTGAGAGAGAGAGGGGAGAGAGAAGGAGTGAGGAAAGAGAAGAGGGGAGAAGGTGAGGGAGGGAAGGAGAGTGAGAGAGAGAGAGAAGGGAGAGAGAGAGGGGAGAGAGAAGGGGAGAGAGAAGGAGAGAGAGGGAGGGGGAGAGAGAAGGGGAGAGAAAGAGGGAGAGAGAGAGAAGGGGAGAGAGAGAGGGAGGGAGAGAGAGAGAGAATGTGAGGGAGAGAAGGAGGGAGAGAGAGAGGAAGAGAGAGAATGTGAGGGAGAGAGGGAAGAGAAGGAGAGGGAGAGGGGGGATGAGGAGAGAATGTGAGGAGAAAATGAGAG